>MU224975.1:3397974-3426989 GCA_018584345.1 Thuja plicata | reverse complement strand
TATTTCTACATGATTAGTGTCACACAATTTGTCCACACTACCTTAAACACATTCTCATTTCACCATATCTTACCCCTAAAAACATTACACAATAGGCAGGAACTTTGACGCTTGCGTCTCTTGTTATCAAACACATCATGTCCAATAAAGTCATTAACTGACAACATCATAATCTAATCATTATCAACAACATACACTAGATACCCAACACAAATTATTGCAACACGAGAATAGCATTTCACAACTCATTGAATCCATAATACCATAATACACAGAGTCGAGGTTACCATGTCAAAGTACATAAGAAATTAACAACAAAATCTTAACCCAAAGAGACCATTAAGCATGTTGAAGCAGCTAGAGAACATCACAAACCTATTTTGCAATAAGGATCACCAATAAAATACAAATAAAGTCTACTATCTACAATAGCAATGGCATCACCCAAACCAAGGAGTATAATTGTAGTCACTACACAAGATGCCAGTCACTAAAGAATAGCCTAATTGTAGTCACATGGTAAGCATACACTATGTCCAAGTCGGATAATAACAAACAAGACAATACATAAGCATAACCCATAACGTCGAAAGGGTATCAACACGTCATGGTCAGATATAAACAACAACATATATCCATCCAACATACAATTTACACATAGAATTACATGGAGCAATTGTAACAACACTCGAGACCAGATTGGGACTTAGAAGGATCTACATCCTGAAGATTACGAAACAAAAGGAAAACGGGAAGGGCACTACATCCTCCCCGCCAAGGGCTAAGCTTACTCCTAGAAGCCTACAATACCAACAAAAAGACACTAGCAATGAGATCCAACAAAAAAATGACTCTCAAAGCCATCACTCAATCCTCTACAAATACCATCCACTCTATGCCACTTCCTTGCCGAATACCACAACTACTACAGGGAGAGAACACACACGTGCGAAAGGGAATATCATCAACTCAAAATTTCAAAAGAGGCATCATTAGCAGTGCCACAGGGTTGTGTCTCGCCAAATCCCTACTAATAGGATGCTTCACTAGCCACTCCTCAACACAAGGCATTTAACCGCAAAAACAATGTACCCTAAGGCCTCATTTAAGGTCAATGCACCCAAATTATTAGGGTAACAATGCAAGATCAAAGAGGAAAAAGCCACACTTTAAGTCCAAAAGTAGTATCTTGTTCATCTGAATTACACTACTTCCTATAAAGGTCTCTTTCTCTATCCAAGATCCGCAAAATAAGGCTCCTCCAGTACACATTCACTTCCTTTATAGGTACTATGACCAACTCTAAGCTCCTTGAGGTGTAATCTTCATAGATATTTTGTCCTCTTACGACACACAAGTGCTAAATTTCCAAGAATTTAGAATACAAATCCTTGTAACAGGGTTCACTTGGTTGACAAACAACTCCTTGATCTAGGAGGTAAATGTGATTTCTCCACTGAGGAGTGCTCTTTCCAGTCTAAATAAGGGTACCTTAGCCATATCGATCACGACTTAATCACCAATAGTATCACTATGAGCTCAGGCACATGGTCAACATTTGACTCTCACAATCTTATCAGTCATAGACTATCCTGTTAGAATGTGAAGTTGATGCTATTCATGTTGTTGTCATTAATGGTTGTCATTGATATCTAATGCATAGTTGTGGATCATTTATGATTTGGTTGTTTTGCTGTATCGGTTGATGTGTGTACCGATAACTTTGGTGTATTGGTAGAACCGTAGAAGTGTTCACCGAAAAATATGCTTTACATGTTTATCCTTGTCCATGTCGGTGATGGTCCCTTTTAGTGTGCAACATATGGTGGAGCGTTTGATTTGGATCAGTCCTATCTTGGACGTGTTCGTTGTGCTTCGGTCGATGCAATTGTAACGTATAGATCTATCCGTTGGTACTGAAGATCTCGAAGATTGTGTAGCGTGCTAAGGCATGTTGTATTGTGCGAGGCGGTCCACGTTTCATTCCTTACCACCACGGGAATGTTTTGGTGTGACCTATTTTAAATCGGTTTAGGCCGACTTGGTTGATGGCATCAAGCAGCATAAAGGAAGCGATATTCTCAGTTGTTCATGTGGTTGCTTGTATGCGAGTAATATGCGAAATGAATGCGTATCTGACAAGGAAAGATCTGTGTGTTGATTTATATGTGAGTTGTTGCAATCGGTAGTAGACTATTATATCATTTTTGTATTGCAGAGTATTGGTGATAGTGACTTTAGTGGTTGATTCTTTCTTACATTTTTTATATTTTGGCAGTGAGCTTTTCATATTGCAGGTAGTTAGCCCGATTGGCAGTGAGCAAACCCGTAGTGAGCAAACCGGCAGTGAGCCTTTGTAAAAAAAGTCACCTTAACTGGTGTTTCTTTTCATGAGAATTAGCTTCTCTGTGGTTTTTCCCAGTTTGGGTTTCCACGCAAATTTTGGTGTTCTTTGTGTTGGTGGTTCTGTGCTTTCATGTTTACATTTGTTATGATTGCTTGATGTGGTTACCGATAGAACAAAAGTTAATATTGATATAATAGTCATTATCATTTGTATGGTTTGTGAGTTTATCGACACACTAAAAGTTTTAGAAAGTGTTAGTGAATAATTGATTCAACCCCCCTCTCAGTTATTTGGCTTGTTCAACATATCCAATCCTGTCGGCCATAGCTACATCTTCTTTCGGCCTTAAGCCAAGGTAATACCACCATCAAACTACCTCCAACTACATCTTCCCTACAAATATAGAATCTCAACAGGAATGACAAATGGTCAGCCACAACACATCCAAGTTTAACCACGAAATATATAATTCGAGGTTATAAAGGCTCAACAGGGATCACCTTTCATCCTCACACAATACTAACATACCCACATCATGGTAGCACTAAGATCTCTCACCATCAATATGGATAATAAACCGGAGGTGCCTTAAGCACTCTCATAAAGCCATACATAGGCTAAATAGGGTCTCAACCCCCAAAACGAGAAGCACACAACCTGGAAAACTTCATCTAATCCGAACACTCAAACCCTCAAAAGGAATACACAAGATCTAATTATAGCAAACAAGACACCAAACAAGTCATCATAAACACACTGCAACACCCATTCATAGTCCCAGTGCATACATCCTGCACCAGATAAGCCTTAACATTAA
Source organism: Thuja plicata (assembly GCA_018584345.1). Taxonomy (NCBI): domain Eukaryota; kingdom Viridiplantae; phylum Streptophyta; class Pinopsida; order Cupressales; family Cupressaceae; genus Thuja; species Thuja plicata. The sequence continues at coordinate 3,423,825 of MU224975.1, read as the reverse complement.
TGGAAAACATCACTTACATCATGATTCTACTACTACACAACAAGATTCATGAAGAACCAATGCTCAAATCACGACAATTTTACACGAAGATCTTGCGTATCCATTCACATTCTTATTACAAAAGTATCTTGTATTCACTTGTTTAGTGCAATTATGAATATTCACACATAAGAAAAACTTCAAATTGCTGCAACTTGATTTTACACAATGCTTACATGCATGTTCCTCATTGTTAATGCATTCCTTTATTTTAATTATACCACAAGCTTTGCTCATAATCGAATGGGAGAGTATTCTAATCTAATTGCCAATCCTGCTATGAACCAACAAAAAGATGGTAGATTCTCTGCAATGTACTCCCTTGTACATACTATAAGAGGTTCATGGCGAACATGATAGAACCTCACACAACACAGAACAGGGCCGACAATATCAAACATTTGGAATAGCCACCACAAGATTCAAAAGGAAGAAACCCAAATGGGAGATCACAAGTTCAACACTAAATCACAAATAAAATGTCCACCATCTCAACAATAAATCAAACGTGACAAGTGTCACAAAGCAGACGAAGGAAGAGAAGAGTCTCGGTGACTACCCCAGACACGAGGGAATAAAGAAAGAAAATGCAATGCTAGCCCGCACGACACAAGGGACAATTCATCAATCACCCAAAATGAATTCTCAAGATATGAAACACTTTTACAATGCACAATGGCTAACACCAACCACCAACAAGGGAGTAATTGCTACACGACACTGGGGAGTACCACGTCCCAGTAGCGTTAGAGAACGTACCCAAACACACCAATCAAGAAATCGTGAATGATTCTAACTGTATGCATTATCTTAACATTTATCTTGCAACTATGCTCTTGACTGTCTTCTACACAACCACATGTCTTCTAAGTCCATTGCAAGCAGGGTAGTCAACAACTTCCATATGAGGCTCAAATATATTTTTGCATTGGGGACCATGAAGAAGGATCTAAGGTAACAACACAACTCGCACAATGATCCAAGAATAGGGTTACTACAATGCCATGGCTACATGGTCAACATTGCCAAAGGAACCATACATCTCCCAAACCGTCCTGATACACACTAGACAAGGGGAATACAATGATACCAAGAATGCATAACACATGCTCAATGAATGAACAGTCAGCTACCACATGATAATACAACATAATTTTACTCACGATTTCTCTTTATGTTATGACAGTAATGCAGTTGATTCATACACAACTAATACAAATAAATTTTTCTTGTTTATTGATAGTCATTTCCTCATATGAATATACATGTCCATAACGCCATGTTCCAATTCCAAGCACCAACAACTTCATCAACACAAAAGCCATAACAACAATTATACACATATGCCAATCAGTGAAGTTTCCATTACAGTGAATACACAATTACTCAAATGAAATCTGTTAATGTTATTACAAGTAATCGAAATAAGCAGCAAAACAGGACAGAATAATGAACACAAAGACACATAATTTATCCTGGGAAAACCCTCCTCCTCGAGGGAAAAACCCAGCCACACTGCAAAAACTACCTCCTTTATTATGATCTCAAAACTGAATACAAATACCTTTACAAATAGATGAGATATGAAGCCACAATGACAAGCTGATCTCAATGGAATGCTAAACAACTTATAAAATAACACATGATATGAAATAGAATGCTCAACTCTCTCCTTAGAGCCTTCACAGCAATACCAGAAATATGTATGAATGCTCAGCTCTCTCCTGAATATATGACAGACTCAGAATATATATAAAATTCTCAGCGATAACATCAGAAACACTTGAGCGACTTGCAAGAAGAACTCATATATGAAAGGTGAAAACAAACTCTTGCAACGCTAGAAGATAGAACTGCCGAACATCAGAAAAGAGGAGAAGCTTTTACAATATATATCCACATCCCGACTGTAATCATCCAATACATATGCGAAATCTCCATTATGAAAAGAATCGAATAGTCATCATGATAACGGACCAAGACAATAATAAGAGAAGTAACCGCTGTGGGAACTGTCGAAGGAGACTTCCAATTCCATCGAGAGTGACTCTTGCCATTCCATCGAATGACACTTCACACAAAGTGGATCCACATAATACTGACGTGGAAGAATATTCAAGGAAGCGGACACAACAATCTCAGCATAAGCTATGCAATTATAAACTCCGCGGAGAATCACAACAAGGCCACCACGTAGGGTAACTACACAGATGAGCTTACGCGCTAAAGCATCAAATTTGCTCAGCAATCATAATCAAGTAAAAGTCAGCAACAAAAGAATAGGTAATCATCTGAGATAGGAATCATATCTCTCGCAGCTACCAAAACATTAACAAAATCCTCATTAGCAAGGCTACCAAGCAATATACTCATAAGGCAATATACCAGTCCTTCAATAGCCAATCATTACTCTCTCCAAAGCAGCATAAATATAGTAGTCAAGAAGTCATTCTATTACACAAGATATACGCGGCATATGATCCACTCAAGGCTCTTGAGCAACAACGATAAAATCCACATATAAGTGCCAACTCACAAACGGTCCCATCCAATACACAACCACCACAACCTCTTCAGACAGAGATCAATGGATCAACATGATATATTCTACAAGAACCATGATAATACCATTATTAGGAACACCAGAGGCATGGGCAAGGGTTTCCTTCTATGCTGCACCCTTCTCCATATCGGAGTCAACTCAAGCTATCAACTGCCACCAAGAATCCAACAATATGAAGCTATCATAACCACCACCTTTCCACACACTATGACTTCACCATGGCCCCTATGCATTCCCACACAAGAGACACCACTCCAACTGTAAACTCCTATCCACCTCAGGAGGTCCTTGCATCGAGTTATTGTTCATTACCAATAGTATTGAGACACTAAGCGAGAGGGGTACTCCTCCATGACCTGTTACTTGAGGCACACATGCAAACTAACAATTAAAAAGGTCCAGCGCTATGATCACACACCACGCATAGCAAACGCAATGAGCACACATGGACCAGAGTTCCCAGTGTATGAACATGGGCTCTGATACCAGATGTAACGCCCTGCCAAGAATCCCTTGGATAAACCCAAATGAGTACTAACAAGTAAACAGGATTTTAAAAAAAAAATATAACAAGCATACTTCATGTAACTTTAATATCACACAACCATTAGTAAGGTTAACACATTACACATGCACACAAAGAGAAGGAACATCAAATCAGAACATCCAAGGGTCCAATGGCAACTAAAATAAAGAATCCAAGATAATGTCACATCACAAGGTTATACAATAAATGGCCATATATAAACCATTGATCAGGGTAAGGGTGAACTAGGAAATACTAATACACCATACATATGGTAAGCATACGCCAAGTCCAAGTCGGATAATAACAAACAAGCTAATACATATGTATAACCCATAACATTGAAAGGATATCAACGCGTCATGGTCTGACATAAACAACATATATCCATCCAACATACAATTTACACATAGAATTACATGAAGCAATCGTAACAACACTCAAGACCAAATCGGGACTTAGAAGGATCTGCATCCCGAAGATTTTGGAACATAAGGAAAACAAGAAGGGCACTACAGATGAGTGACATGGAATGAAGCGATTCCCTTTTGCCAGCGATCTAATAAAATATGATTAAGATCAGTGAGGATGTAATAATCTTCAATGAACTAATATGTGGATGGAGACAATTAAAATTAGTTAAGGACAAAAGTACTCAAAAGATGAACGATTCACTAAGAAGTATATATTAATAACAAGTAGCGGTGCATTCAATAATTATTTCCAAAAGAGGTGCAATTTAGATAAATGAAGGGATGTATTAGTTTGAACAGATATGACCTAAAATGGACATGACTCTTCTGCCCAAAGAGGATATATATATATATATATATATATAAAATAACAACATTCAAGGAGGACCTTTGAATGAAGGGGAGTTGTTAATAGTGATCCCAGTCAAGTATAACTAAATATTATTTATCGGTATGATGTATCAATGGGTCTCATTTATGAATTCTTGCTTATGAATAATAATCTTATGGACAACAATCCTATATACGGTTTCTTGTTTATAAATAATGTATAAATATGATAAGATTATTATTGATCTCTAATATGAAGAAAGCATGTAATAATGAGTAACTCTTTATGAGTTTGCTATAATCATTTTGTTAAGGGACTCTAATCATGACGAGAAGGATAAGGGTGGCAATGGAAGGGGGAGCGGCTATGAAATTCCTCACTAGGTACACTCCTCATTTGGATGGCAAGAGCCACATGATGGCTAAGAGAGATGATATCCGCTCTTGGCCTAAGGTAGAGGATTGATTGGATATGGACTCCTCACTAGGCACACCCCCTCATGGATGGAAAGAACCACCTGATGGCCAAGAGGGATGATATCCACTCTTGGGCCTAATGTAGAGGATTGATTGGATATGGACTCCTCACTAGATACACCCTTTCATATGGATGGCAAGAGCCACATGATGGCCAAGAGGGATGATATCTGCTCTTGGGCCTAGTGTAGAGGATTGATAGGATATGGACTCCTCACTAGGCACACCCCCTCATATGGATGGAAAAAGTCACATGATAGCCAAGATGGATGATATCTGCTCTTGGGCCTAGGGTAGAAGATTGATTGGATATGGACTCCTCACTAGGTACACTCCCTCATATGGATGGGAAGAGCCACATGATGGCCAAGAGGGATGATATCCATTTTTGGGCCTAGGGTAGAGGATTGTAAACAACTATGGAATCCCTCACTAGGTACACCCCCTCATATGGATGGCAAGGAGCCACATGATGGCCAAGAGGGATGATATCCACTCTTGGGCCCAGGGTAGAGGATTGTAAAGGATTGTTTAAGGCACCCTAATATACCCTTTGTCCCAGCCCTCCTATGACCAATCTCCTTTATGAATTAAATATATCTTATAATTAAATTAATATTCCTAACTCTAGTTGAAATGATCTATACTTTTAATGTCTCTATTGAGAAAATAACGATTTTGTGGATTATGTTTCAATGATTTCCTAACATGTTTCAAACTTTCAAGATCTCAACTAGGTACATGATGCTACTAATTCTATTTTTCATATTGTTTTATTTGTGATTTGGGGCACAAATTAGGACATTTACAAGAGGGGACATTTCATGGGACACTATGAACACCCCACTTCATATGACTGCCTACTTTCTAAATCTCAAATGGTATGTAGTTAGACTTGGGAGAGTGCCTCCATCTAATGATGAAGTGAAAGAAGTTTTAGTTAGGGCCCTTGCGAAAATGTAGATTGAGGAGTCTTGCAAACATAGATCATAGTGGCTAGAATTTGTGAGTCATTGCGGCCTTACATTTAATAGAGGTGAGGATGGATAGAGCTGCATTAACTCAATCCAACCCCATTAGATGGTGGACACGACATGACAAGGATACACCAGAGTTGAGGATATGCGAGGCCCCCTTCCTAATTTGCCCTAGAAGTTGCTCTAAATCATAATTGCAACATATTAGTGTTAGGGTTTATCGATTAAATGATTTCTTTAATTATGTGATCTGTAACTTAAATCTTGCATTTACCACATGAACACAAATGCCAACATACAAGTGTGTAGAGAGAGAGAGAGAGAGAGAGAGATCACAATGTAAACATTATTCATAGACAAATCAAGAGTTAGACTAAAGAGAATATATCTTCATCATTATGCAACACTTAATTTGTATGTGAATTCCAATTATAGAAGGTGTGGACTAAGGAGGCATGACAAGGCACCCTAAGACAACGATTCTCCCTCCATACAGTCCTCGATTCTTCTATGCTTGGAGTTATCTACGATTCACCAATAGTCCCTCGAGGTAGGAGTTGGGAAGGTACTTGCAATAGGATGCCCTTAGTGGTTCTCCCTTAATTACAAACTTTCTCTCTTATCCCTTTGTGACAAACTGTTGTCAGATTGAGTTCATGTCTTAATGTCTATTAGCAACAAACCCAGATGCATTATAAAATCATACAAATAAATTAATCTGTATGTTCCCTGGCGTTTTGAGGACAAGGATGGGGGGATGGCAGGGGACACGTTTCCGAGATGTTTCCTAAAGATACAAAATAGGGGACGACAGGGGACGACAATATACAAATTTTTAAAATATGTGTCTGTGAATTTTTCTATATATATTTAGATACTATAGATAGAGAGAGGGAAAGAGAGAGATATGTCAATAATTGATAGCAACAAAACAATATGCAAATAAATCATTGATTCACATGTTACAACAATAGTATAACAACATAAATGATAATAGCAGCAATATAAATGAGTATAACAATATAAATCAGTATAACACCATTATAACAATAGTCTCAAACATCAAAACTGTGGTCTATTAATATAAATATCCATATCAAAACGTGTGAAACATGTATCTGGAAGTCTCAAACATCAAAATATAACAGGCTACAAGCACAACTTATGAAACTAAGCCTCATTCTAGCTATTAATATCTAAAGGCTCATAATCATTAGAGTCACTATCTCCCTATGGCGGAAGTGGATCATCCAATGGTAGCCCAGCCAGTCCCGGTTGCACCTCCTTCATTTGAAGTTTGTCGTCCGCGGACACGAGTTTGAACCTTGTGGCCCCCCCACATTGCCGCTTTGGCAAAAAGAATTTAAAAAAAGTGATATTTTTGCTTTTTAATACCAAAAATCATCCAAATGTGTAGGGGACACTTTTTTCGTTTCGGGGACATTTCGGGCGTTCCCTAGGCATTTCAAGGATGGCTAGCCGTCCCCAAATGTTAGGGGATGTTTCCTGTCGTTTCTTGCAATTTTTTGAAATCAAGGAGGGTTGGGGGATGTCCCCTTTTCGTCCCACTGTCCTCGAAACATTTCGTGGACGGAAACGAGTCCCTTGGGGACAGGAAACACGTCCTCGTGTAACATAGATTAATCATCATTTCTGTATTACCAAGAGTAAAATTAATATTGTAAGATCAAAAGTGATTATAGTTATCCTTTCCTTAGTACTGAAAAATCGACCTGTTGGAAGATATCACGTCTTTTTGTACGTTTAATACTCTTATTCTACTATTCGATGCTCTTCACCACTTTAATGAGTGCCTATATATGTTCATGGGGAGGAGTGAAAGTTCACAACCCCCTGCTTGAATAAATCTCTTCTGAAGGGCCCTGTCTCTTCCCTTATTAGATCACAATGTAAACATTATTCGTAGACAAATCAAGAGTTAGAGTGAAGAAAATATATCTTCATCATTATGCAACACTTAAGCTATATTTGAATTCCAATTTCAAAAGATGTGGAGTAAGGAGGCATGGCAGGGTGCCCAAAGACAACGGTCCTCCCTCCATACAGTCCTCCATTCTTCTATGCTTGGAGTTATCTATGATTCACCAATAGTCCCTCGAGGAAGGAGCTGGGAAGGTACTTGGAATAGGATGCCCTTAGTGGTTCTCCCTTAATTACAGACTCTCTCCTTTCCCTTTTTGACAAACTATTGTCAGATTGAGTTTGTCTTAATGTCTATTAGCAACAAACCTAGATGCATTTTAAAATCATATAAATAAATTAATCATCGTTTCTGCATTACCAAGACAAAAATTAATATTCTAAGATCAAAACTGATTACGGTTATCCTTTCCTTAGTACTGAGAAATCAATCTGCTGGAAGATATCACGTCTTTTGTACGGTTAATACTCTTATTCTCCTATTCGATGCTCTTCACCACTTTAATGAGTGCCTATATATGTTCATGGGGAGGATTGAAAGTTCACAACCCCTTGCTAGAATAAATCTCTTCTGAAGAGCTGCATCTCTTCCCTTAAGTACTTGCTTCCATGTGTCACCTCAAAATATTGGTTAACTCTTAGATGAATTATTTTACTCCTTAAGTAATTGGCGATTAGAAAAGAATTCAACTCCTTTGGTATCTTGATCATGTATTCACCTGGGTATTATCACAGACCCACGACAGTCCGCCCTGCCTGAGATTGCTTGTTCTTGAGCAATTTCAAATTGGGATGATTGAAGATCTCTTCTCCTTCACATGTAGCAGCTTCCTTTGGTAAGCCCTTCCATTTGATCAAGAATTTGGGGATAGTCTTATGCCTTAATTGCTTCTCTCATGTTGAGAACAACTTCTGGTTCGAAGATTAGTTTACCCTCGTCATCAAGTTGGGGTAACTCTACACATGGGGTGAGTTGTTGCCCTAGCACTTTCTTCAGTCAAGATACATGAAAGATGTTGTGGATACGACTACGACTATTCTTCAGTGATTCCAATTCATAACCCAACTCCTATTTTTCTCAAAATCTTGTATGGTCCATATAATCGGGGCTTGTTTTTCCGCTACGCTTACCTTTATGCTTATATGGTTGCAACTGCAAGAATACTGATTCTCCAACTTCAATCCTTTCGGTGCGGTTTTGGTCCACATAGATCAGTTGATTTTTTGTGCTTGATGCAAGTTATCTTTAAGGGTATTCATAATGTCCATACTCTGCTGTACAAAATCTTTTGCCCCTGGTACTTGGCTCTCTTATGTAATCAAACTTCCAAAAGTAGTTGGTTCATACCCAGACAATGTTTTGAATGAACTCATCTTGATTGACATGTGATGAGTGGTTTTGTAACAATACTCACCAAGATGCAACCATTTTAGCCACATGTTCTGTTGGCTTGTAGCATAATTCCTAAAATACTCTTCTATTCATTTGTTAACAATTTCAGTTTGTCCATTTGTTAACAATTTCACTTTGTCCATTTGTTTGAGAATGTTAACTCATGCTAGGTGTTAGTTCAGTTCTTGTTAACTGAAAGAGCTCTTGCCAAATAGGCTAAGGAATTGACTGTCCCAATCACTGATAATGTTTTTTGGGACACCACGTAGTTAGAAAATTTCTTTGAAGAAGATTTCTGCTATCTATGGAAACTGATGATCTGTAGATATCGCCATGAAATGTGCGTATTTAGTGAGCTGTTCTAGCACCACAAAGATGCAATCTTACCCTTGGACTCTAGGTAACTCTGTTATAAATTCCATAGAGATACTTTCCCATTTTTCATTTGGTATGGGTAAGGGTTGTAGAAGACCTGCCAGATGTTTTTGTTTTGTCTTGTTTCTTTGGCATACCATGCGTTCTTGTACATGTTTCCCGACATCTTTCTTGAGTCCTTTTCAAGAGAATGTCTCCCATACTTGTTTGTAAGTCTTATAACACCCTTGGTGACCTGATAAGGGATTATCATGATATTCTTTAAGGATCTTAGTCTTGATTTTTGAATTGGGCACCATGAATATCCTATTTTTATATAGGATAAGTTTGTACACCACTTTGTACTCTTCATTGGGTAAATTTCCTTCTAAGATATTGTTGGCCTATGGATCTTTGACATATTCTGCAATAATATCGTCTTTCCATTCCGTGGTAAAACTTGTGAGGGTGTTCGCATGGGGTCGTCATGATAAAGCATTTGCTACAACATTATTTGCCCCCTTCACGTACTCAATGTCGAAATCGTAAGCTTGTATTTTTTCTTACCCATTTCCACTTGTCATTTAGGTCTTTCTGATTCATGAAGAATTTTAAACTATTGTGATTTGTCTTGACACAGGATCTTCAACAAACCAAATATTGCCACAATTTAGCCAAGGTGCGCATGATAGCTAGCATTTCCTTATCATAGATTGAGTAGTGCCTTTTTATCTCGGTGAGCTTACGACTTTCAAATGCAATAGGATGTTTACTTTGCATAAGGACAACTCCAATTCCTTCGCCAGAAGCGTCACACTGTAGTTTGAAGGGTAATGTGAAATTAGGGATAGCTAGCACCAGGCAGGAACTCATTGCTTCTTTTAATTTTTGAAAAGCCTGCTGAGATTCTTCATTCCATACGAAAGCCCCTTTCTTGCTTAAGTTTGTGAGTGGGGAGGCTATTTTAGAGAATCCTTGTAGAAAGTGTCTATTGTAGCTGCATAGTCGCACAAAGCCCCTTAGTTGTGTTAAGATTCTGGTTCGTGGCCATTCCTTTATGGCTTTGGTCTTTTCTTTGTCTACACTAACCCCTTGCACATTGATCTTATGGCCTAGGTAGAGGACTTCTTCCATGCCAAATTCACATTTAGAGGCTTTGGCATACAAATACTATTGTTCTAGGATGCTCCTATTTTTGTTTGTAAATAAGGATGTCAACAAAAAATATGATTAGGAATCTCCTTAGCTGTTTTTGAAATATGTGGTTCATGCATGAGTGAAAGGTTGCTAGGGCATTTGTTAGTCCAAATGGTAGTACTAAGAACTCAAAGTGTCCATAGTGACACCAGAAAGTGGTTTTTGGAATGTTTTCTTTCTCATCCTTATTTGGTGATACCCTGATGGTAAATCAATTTTGGAGAAGTACTTGGCCCCATGGAATTCATCGATCAATTCGTCTATTCTTGGTATGGGGTATCAGTTCTTAATGATTTTCTTGCTCAAAGCTCTATAATCTATGCATTCTCATGGTACCATCTTTTTTCTTAACTAGCACCATGAATGATGTGAAAGGATTGGCACTAGGTTGAATATGTCCCATTTCGAGTAGTTCTTTAATAATATTTTCAATCTTTTCTTTGAATTTTCAGAGGTGTCGGTATGGTGTGGCGATCATAGGTTTTGCCCCTTCCAATTTTATTTTATGTTCAAACCCTCTTTTTTGGGTTAGTCTTGGAGGAATGTCATCAAATACTTTCTTATATTTTCTCAAGATTCGTTGGATGTAAATGTGGATTGCCTTGCCTTGTGTGGAGGTCTTATCCAGGATCATACATTGGGCAGCCCACTCTCCTTGCCCATGTTTAAAGATTCTTTCCATATTTTTGCAGGAAACTACTTTGGGGGAACCGACAGGTAACCCTTCGAAGGTGATTTCTTGGTCCCTCATGGTGGAAATGAATTTTCAAGTTAGCTATATTATGGTACTTATGGTAATATTATGGTACTAATGATACACCTAATATTATGTTGGCGTCTAATGGTACTACGTGTAAGTCTTCTTTAATGGGGTGTTTTTGTAATTTGATTTCTTGTTGTGGAACTATTTTAGTACATCTAACCAGAGCTCCTGTGGTCGTGGTTGCAATGAATCCTTTGAAGTTCTTGGTTTTAAGCTTCATCTTAGCAACTAATCTTTCATTAATGAAATTGTGGGATGCCCCACTATCCACTAGTGTGATAACCCTCTGTCCTTCGAGGGTGCTTATGATCTTGAATGTATGGTGTTTGGAGGCTTGAGTGATAGTGGCCAAGGTTCCATCCTCCTCATCTTCATTCCTTGTCTTCTTGCTATGGTTTTCCTTTGTTTCTTCATCAAATGTTACCTCCATGTTATGCATTTCACTTTTCTTTCCGCATATGTACCCACATTCCCATGGTTCTTTGCACTTGAAACACTAGTTATTCTTCCTTAGATCTTCTCATTGTTTTTTGAGCATTTTCAACTCGACATACTTGTCCGCATTCAAAGTTCATGTTGCAATGGTAGCATTTTCCTTTTGGAAATTCCCTCTTATGTTTTTAATCTTTGTGAGGATACTTAGAGTATGTATTTGATTCAAAACCTTTATCTTTTGATGGGTGCGTATCAAACAAACTTCATAGCCTTTTGGATTGCTTCCTCTAGGTTGGTTGGATCCATGGCGCTTACTATGCTTCGGATTGATTCTTTTAACTTCTCCACGAAGAGGTAAGTAAGCCTTTCTTGAGAGATTTCTAGTACCATGGCAGCCAACTTTTGGAACTTGGTGGCAAATTCTTCCACGGTTTCTTGTTGCTTTAGTTGTGTTAATTCTTTGAAATACCATTGTGGATGCCTTTGATCAAATCTTCTGATCAACTTTTGTGTAAACTCGTCATAGGTGGTTACTTGTTGATGACCTTAGGTGATAAGGCCATGGTGCCACCACTCATGGACTGTTCCAGTCAGATGAAGCACTGCAAATTTGATGGCATTCACCTCCATCATGGGACTTAGTGAAAGATAAGTGTCCAACTTTTGATCCCATGAACGGGCTGTGAATATTTCCGTATTATCCAAGCTAGGAAGCTTTATCTTACTCAATCTCTCCTTTAGGTCCTTCTCATTTTGCCTTTTCCTTTTCTTATTAGGGACAACCCTCATCTTGGCCCCATAGTAATCCCTGAAAGAGATATTTCTCCTCAATTGAGGGTCAAGTCTAGAGTATGCTTCTAAGATTTCATCAACATTATCCCTGGGTGGGGTGTTTGTTTCTTCGTCTTCTATGGCTTCCTCCCTAGGTAGGAAGGGAGGTCTTGTTGGCCTAAGGTGGGTTATCCTTGGGGAGATATTATTTTTCTTAGAGTGGTTGGAATTAGTATCCCTTCCATGAGAATATGGCTACTTATATTTTGAATGGCTTGAAGGAGGAGTTGGTTTGTTCTTTAATTCCTCTCATTTTGTTCTATGAGGGCTTGAGTGGTTTGAGTAGTTTGTTCCATGAAGGCCCTCAACTCATTGCCCATTTGTTCACTGATGGTGGATGTAAATCCTTGGAGCCCTTTGGCTAGTTTGCATCAACTACTTTTCATAGGATGGTAGGAAAGATGCTTTGATACCAATTGTGACGTCCCCTTCCTAATTTGTCCTGGAAGTTGCCCTGAATCACGATTGCAATAGATTAGGGTTAGGGTTTACTAATTAAATGAATTCTTTAATTATGTGATCTGTAATTTAAATCTTGCATTTACCACATGAACACAAATGGCAACATACGAGTATATATATATATATATATATAATGTTAGGATTAGATCACAATGTAAACATTATTCATAGATAAACCAAGAGTTAGACTAAAGAGAATATATCTTTATCATTATGCAACACTTAAGTTGTATGTGAATTCCAATTATAGAAGATGTGGACTAAGAAGGCATGGTTGGGTGCCCTAAGTCATCAATTCTCCCTCCATATAGTCCTCCATTCTTCTATGCTTGGGGTTATCTATGATTCACCAATAGCCCCTCAATGTAGGAGCTGGGAAGGTACTTACAATAGGGTGCCCCTAGCGGTTCTCCCTTAATCATAGTGTAGTAGGGTGCCCTCCTAGCTATTCTCCCTTAACTACCACTACAATAGGGTGCCCGTAGTGATTCTCCCTTGATTGTAGACTCTCTCTTTCCTTAATGACAAACTATTGTCAAATTGAGTTCACGTCTTAATGTCTATTATCAACAAACCCAGATGCATTATAAAATCATATAAATATATTAATCATCATTTCTGCATTACCAAGAATAATTTAAATTTAATAAGATTAGAACTGATTATAGTTATTCTTTCCTTAGTATTGAGAAATCAATCTGCTAGAAGATATCATGTTCTTTTTGTTTTTTTAATACTCTTATACTCCTATTCGATGCTCGTCACCACTTTAATTAGGGCCTATATATATTCATGAGGAGGAGTGAAAGGTCTCAACCCCCTGTTGGAATCAATCTCTTCTGAAGAGTCATGTCTCTTCCCTTAATTACTTGCTTCCATGTTAACAACGGCTACCTCAAAATATGGATTAACTCTTAGACGATTATTCTTTTCCTAAAGTAATCGGCGATTAGAAAAGAATTCGACTCCTCTTATATCCTAATCATGTATTCCCCTGTGTATTAATGCAGGCCCATGACAGGATACTTGCCACTCATCTTCCTTCACATGTTGCTAGTTCCTTTGCTGCAGAGAGGAATTGGTCTACATATAGCCTCTTCCAATTAGTCGAGAGGAATAGACTTACCTATAGATGATTAGGAAGTTGGTGGCTGCGCATAGTGCCTTGTAGCTTCAGGATTGAGAAACACCCAAGTATCATTAGACTCTAGCTGCATGTTGGGATGTTGATCCTGAAGATATCTAACAGGTTGATGGGGAGGAGACACATGTGGATGCATTGCTTGGGGTTCCACTTCCATCGGATGAGATAACCTCTCTTAGCGGCCGTGATTTAGATTCTGAATTTGACGAGTGTTAGGGAAGGCTGATTAGGGACAATTGCATATTAATATTTCAATATATCTGTCATTTTGTAGTTGAAACTTGAATTTTGTAGTCTTTGGGCATTTTGATAAAATGTCATTTGTTTACATTCCATTGTTTTGTCATTGTGACGTTCGTCAATGAATGCAATGAAATAATCAATTGAACTCCAGTAGTATGTGTGAAGGTTCTATGATGTATATGATGATTCTCTTATGAATGTTATCAAATGAATATCTTAAATTTTCTATATTTCTAAAATTTTTCCTATTTTTCAGGGTTACCCGGGGACACGGGTCCCCGGGACGTGGGGACGGCTTGGGGACGTCCCCTCACCGTCCCCAAATTCCAATGAAAAGTAGGGAACATCCCCGGGACTTGGGGACGGCTACCGAAAAATTTGGGAACAGATGGAAGTCCCGGAGACGGCTGGGGACGCCGTAGACGTCTCCCGCGCGTCCCGGGGATGTCGTAGACGTCTCCCGCGCGTCCCGGGGACGACCATCTGTCCCCAATGTTTAAAGGCATAAAAAAACAAAAAAAAACATTAATAGCCAAAAATGCTTCCATAGGTGGGGTTGTTTTGTGGGCCCCACCACCACACTTGCCTTAAGAGGCCAAAATCGTGGCTCTATATGGGCACATAAGCATTTTATTTTTTTTCAATGTGATGTCCATTGTTTTAGCAGCAGTCTGATTTTTTTTATTTTGTAGCAGTAGAGGAGGTTTTCTTCATTGTCCAATTGATTGTGCAAGGGTTTCAACTTCCTACATTGTGCAACAAGTAAGTGAAAGTTTATGCTTCCATTTTTCATTTTTTTTACCAATATGAAAGCTTGAAAGTCTGATTTTTTTTATTTTTTTCATTGTCTCAGTTCATTGCATTCTTAAATCTCAAAACTAAGCACAATGAGCAGCAGTGGGGATAGTAGTAGTGATGAAGAGCATTTGGGGGGTGAAAGTTTTAGTGTTGAAGCTAGAAGTGAGCAACAACAAACTGATAAATTTAAATGCCCTTCAACAATCATGAGCAAATATGCAAAGGGCCCCTTCAACAAAAAAAACCTCTTCTCCAATATGTCACGGCTAGGGCTAAAAAGAAAAAGAATGCAAGAGGGACTAGGGTATGGGATTGCCATATTTGCGAAGATGATTTTAGGGGCAGCTATACAAGGGTGAAGTCACACTTTTTAGGTATTGCATGCCATGGAGTTATAGCTTGTCCTAATTTCACTGATGAGGAAAAAATAGAATGTCAAAGATTGCACTTAGAGGCTGAAATGGGGACACAAGGTATGTCAATTACATCACCTTTATCTACTGCAACTGCACACTCACAGTCATCTAGGCCTATGACATCCGCCATTGGTACTACTAGCAGCCCTATTGAGACAAGAGGGAAGAGGAAGATTAATAGTGGTCAGAAAGGATCAGTGAAAAGTATGTTTAATGCAAAGGCAAAGGAAAACACAGTCATCCATTGGTAGATTCTTTTTTGCTAATGGTATCCCATTTCATGTGGCCCGTTCCACTTTTTTCAAACAAATGGTCAAAGATATAACAACTATGGGTCCCTCATTCACACCCCCATGTGATCATAAGCTACGAACCACCATCCTAGATAAAGAGTATTCCAAGGTTAATGTGTTGTTTGAGGATATGAAACATACTTGGGTGAGGACGGGCTGCTCTATTGTGATGGATGGGTGGACCAATGTTAGACATCGGCCACTCATCAATATCATTATCACATCCCCTGTTGCCTCTTATTTTCTAAAAGCCACATAGATTGTTCAGGGAAGCGTAAGGATGCAGAGTTCCAGTTCACCATTTTGAGGGATGCCATAGAGGAGGTTGGGCCGGCAAATGTAGTACAGGTGATCACAGATTTGGCACGTGTGTGCAAATCAGCCGGTATGATGGTAGAGGGTGCTTATAGGCACATCTTTTGGACCCCTTGTGTTCATGCATTGAACAATGCATTAAAAGACATAGGGAAGATTGATTGGGTGAAACAGGTGGTTTCAGAAGCTAGAGAGATACAAATGTTCATATGCAACCACCACACTTCACTTGCTCTMTTTAGKTCCTTCTCAAAGGAGTTCCTCAAACCAGCTGAGACAAGGTATGCCAATTTTAATTACAATTTAATTTTAAACTTTACTTCATTTATTAGATTATTTTAATTATTGTTGCATGTGTTTTACTTTTAAAGTTTAACTTTTAACTTTTAAGTTTAATTATAGGTATGCCACTTACTTCATCTTGATGGAGAGGATGCTTGAAGTGCATGAGGCTCTCCAATTGATGGTGGTGAATCCAGAGTGGACCCGATGGTCCAATTCTAGCTCCTTTGAAGGAAAATCGGTGAAGCAAAAGATCCTTGATGACAATTGGTGGTCCACAATAAAGTAAGTTGCTGATTTCATTTAAAAATTAAAATTAAATGTTAGTCTTTTGCTTGCTGATTTTCATATTTAATTAAAATTTCTGATTTTAATTTTTGTTTGCATCTTGTAGATATCTTTGCTCTGTCATCTCACCCATCGTAGAGGTCATTAGATATGCCGATACAAACTCTCCTAGTCTTGGAGAGATATATGAGACATTTGAAAGTATGTTGGGGAGGATAAAGAAAACAATTGCAACGAAGGATCCTACTTTGGGGTTTTATGAGCAACATATTAGGCCTATTGTGACGCGGAGGTGGAACATAATGAATACCCCACTTCATATGACAGCCTACGCTCTAAATCTCAAATGGTATGCAAAATTGGATGGAAGGGTCCTCCCATGTGATGATCCTGAGGTATTAGATGGTTTCACACAAGCCATTAATAAGATGTATCCAAGGCGAGATGCCTCCATTCTTTGCACACAGTTCCTTGACTTCATTAACTTCGTGGCCCAAACTTGAGTAAACCGCAGGCGAGGTTGGATAGAGTGATTTTGGCACAGAGGGATCCTATTGGATGGTGGATGTGGCATGGGAGGGATTCACTAGAGTTGAAAGTGTTTGCCTCTTGCTTCCTTGCACAGGTTGCTAGTTCCTCAGCTGCAGAGAGGAATTGGTCTACATATGGCCTTATCCACTCCCGCAAGAGGAATAGACTTACCTCTAGACAAGCGGAGAAGCTAGTGGTTGTGCATAGTGCTCTTCGACTTCAGGATCGTCAGACTTCAGAGTATAGGCAGACTCCAACTTTACGGTGGGATGTTGATCCTGAAGATGCGACCCAGATTGACGAGGATGAGACATCACCGAGATTGGTTGGGGTTCCATCGGATAAGAGTACATTTCCAGTGCAGCATGATAGTGGCAGTGACTTAGAGGACTCTGATTTTGATGCCATGTTGGCAGCAGAAGAATAGGAGCAGCAATGTGCTTCATTTTTATTTTCTATATTTTGATTTTTATGTTGAATTGTGAACATGATGATGAAACTTTATGGCAACACCTAAGCCTTTGGGCTTTTTTAAATTTTCTTTTCTTAGTTTCTATGTTAAACTTATATTTTTGTTAGCATATGCATATTGACAATCCGACAATGAATTGAAATGTTACTATTTACTTTGAGTATTTATTAAATGGCATTGAAATGTTGTATGTTAAGGTTATATGATGTTTAAATGACATGCATTGTCCATATTTTCATATGAATGTAATGTATACTTGCAAATTTCCTTATATATTTGAAAATTTGCCTATATTTACATAGCCGTCCCCTTTGCCATCCCCTATCGTCCCCAAAATCGGCAAAAAAATTTGCCGTCCCGGAAACCCCTTCCCCCGTCCCCTGCCGTCCCCATCCCGGAAACTTGGGGTAACAATGCTATTTTTTAATAGTTGCTCCTTTCTGTCACCTAAAAAATGGCTTCCTCTTGTCCCCATCCTCGAAACGTGTCCCCTATCCATGCTCTGCCGTGTCCCCAAAACACGGGGTAACATAGCGAAAATCCCATACTACTTTGTAATCAGTTGAAAATACAGGAATATTTTCTCAAACAATGTAGACAAAATTGATAAGAACCCTTTTTAATCTTTGATGTAATGGGTACCTTCATTCTTGTCAATATGGCTCAGATGTCTCCTTATTGTCTTGGCCTGTTTACTGGGCCAGTTGTATTCATGTACGATGCTTGTATGCAACAACATCTTTCCCAATCTTTATTTCTACTATGTCCTAAGATTTTTCTCGACTATTTCTTTGAAATGAAATGATATTTTTTGATTCTCATGAATTAAATAAAAGGATTAAAAAGTCATGTTTGTTAGGATTTAGGTGCTATCTATCTTGTAAATCCTATTTCATTTTGCATACTTCAACATCTTTGGAAATTGTCTCAACACATTTAAGGTGTTATTAGAAATTAACTTGTCAACATATTGTTTGTAATGCATTCATAAGGAAGGAGGAGTCCATTGGTAATGGAAAAGGCGAGTTGTGAAGACAAAATTAATTATTAATTTCCACCTCCAAGTGGAGTGCTTGGGGAGGAGTGGAGGATGTTGAGTTTTGTGCACATCCATTGGCGTTCCCCAAGCTAGGTGCTTGGGATGGTGAAAACAAAGACTTGTCGATTTTTGTGGAGTGACTCTTGGTATTTTAGAGGTTGTCCATGAGTTTTGTGTGTTTGGGAGGGAATATGGCAACCTGAGTTGCCTTGGGCATGGAATTTCATGAAGGGCCATTTTTTGGGTAACTTGTTGGTACTTGTTGAGCCTCCTCTTGTTTCGTTAACCACCAATCGTTTCCCCTTCGATGGAAGACGGAGTCTATAAATTGGAGCCCCAGGACAATAGAAAGTCAAAAACAGGTTGGAACAAGGAATATTTGTAGGAATGTGATAGAGAGTTGGATGTGTTGAGAATCTTGAGATTGTTCACAGGTTATAGATGCTGTCAAATTGGAGGCAAAGAGGAGAATGAAAGTATGATTGTATTCTTATCTTGATTTCAAAGTTAATATATGCTTGGCCTCTCGTCTTGGTTGAGTATTTTTCATTAAGGCTTTATGTGTTGTAATAATAGTGTTTACTGATTCAAATCCATTAAATCTCTTCATGTTTATCCAAATTTATGAACACTTAATTTTAAATTTGCATACAAATTTCAGATTTCTATCTTGTAGTGGTCTAAGCCTTGTATCTCACCAAATTATTATCATAATTTGATGTCAAACAATTGGATTAGAGAGGAAATTTTTCCAACAATGTTTTCATTTGTTTTTATATGTTTTGTTGAAATATTTCAATGCATTTGTCTAAGATTGTTTCATGGTAAATAAATCATCTGAATAAGATGTATGCAACTGCGATTTGATTAACTGATAGGCAAAGCCAAAATATTTCATTCTTTCAATTCAACAAAATGATTTTAATTAACACACCAACATATTAGCTATTGGTGGAACCCCTAGACCTCTTAGTGGTGCAGGTGCTAGTTCACTTGATTTATGAGATGTTGTTCTCGTTTTTTGAGATTTTATTGTTCTTGGACAGCATCCAGGAAGATTATTACACCTCATGGTGCCGTCAATGCAAATCATGTGCATGAGGGAGAAGTTGTTTGGAGACTTTAGTGAACACCACCACAGGTGTTGGACATATAGTGTTGAAAAAATTCTATTGTCGTTTGCTTTTTTCTACCTTCTGGATGCTGCATTAGTTATCTGCTTCCTTGGCATCCTCTTATATTTCAACATGTCAAATGTTCCTTGTTTTATAGCCATGTACTTGCCATGCAATCCTTACTTCACCTATTGCCTTAAAATAAGTGATTCTTATTGGAAAGTGGATGGACTCAGATTTTCCCATGTTCCTTGTTTTATTGCCATGTATTTGACATGCCATCCTTACTTCACCCTATTGCCTTCAAATAAGTCATTCATATCGGAAATTAGATGGACTCAGCCATTTCGTCTCCAACTTGTTATAAGCTAGATTGTGGATCTGTTTTCAAATATTGCCTTTATGAATGGTTTTGTTTTTTATTGTTTTCTCTTTATTAATAGACGAACCCTTTGCAATAATCAAACATTTGTTACCTTTTGAATTTCAGCTTATTTCGTTGTAGAAATATGTGGCAATGCTTCAACATAAGCTATTTCTATCACCATTTTGCAAGAAGGATCTTGAAGATGCATATGTTTATTTAAAAGAATCAGCATAACTACTCAGGTGTTCAACAATTTCCTGCCCCAGAACAAGATGTTTTGCTGAACGCAGAAAATTGTATTTCTGGAGGCATTAAGTCAGATATACATTATAAATCACATTGAGAAAATCTCAGGCTGATTGGAGTTCGAGGAAGAGCATTTGCCATCAAATGCTAGCCAAACTTTGAACTTGTTGCTGATGGATAAATTAATAGATTGCATTCAAACTCAAGAGGGCTGGCTCCTCTTATTCACTGGTGCAATTTCTAAATCACTTACCACAAAGTTCAAATCTCACTATGCTTTTGATATCCACAAAAAAAAGCATTTATTATAACAATTGAGGGAAACTAGAACTGAACCGGTCCGTTTGAAGGAAAAAATACATTCCAAAGTTTTATTTTTTGAGACAGCAGAGCTGCAAAATCTGATAGGAATCTGATATTTGTTACTGTTATCAACCACTATGTATAGCATCTGACAGCTTCCATATTTTGCATACTTGTCCTCGAGGCTGTCACAACTGCAGCTTACGAATTTTTTTTGCTTTTGATTAATTGTTTTTTGACAAACAATTTACTTGCTTTCTGTTCGTTGCCACATAATGCTTGCATGTCTTGTAGCACTTGAAAATAATCTGCCTTGTAAGTTTTTTAATGAATCCCATACCCTGTTCCGAAGCTCCAAGTTTAATAACAACATGGGAGGATAAGAGTTTGATGAGCCTGGGTTAACTTTCACCAATTGCATTTGCTTTAAACAATCTTCAATGCTTTTTCAGCATGACCTTTTTGTTCATATCTAGCAATGATTACTGTAAATGGGAAGACATTATCTTGGCAGTTTTAACAAAGAACTTGTGTGCTGAGTATATGCTTTCATATTTTGTTTAGGCATCTTTCACTCTACTCCATCACTTCAACTCCTCACTGGACTTCTCCTTTGATTATAATTTTTTATTTTTCGGTCTGTATACCCTTTTATATGATTCCCACAGTACACGCAAGGATAATTCTGGAAAAGATTGTTTGAGTTTCACATTACAACTGCTAATTGGATTTGCTTAAAAATCTGCAGCGGATGCAAGGATAATTCTGGAAAAGATTGTTTGAGTTTTACATTACAACTGCTAATTGGATTTGCTTAAAAATCTGCAGCGGTTCTTTCAATAGTCATGGTTGTGTATATTCCATTATTGCCACCCGTGCTCTTGTTTAAATCATAGAAGTAGAACTGCACAAGAAAACACTTATGCAAGGGTCACTAGTGATTTTGCTTAAGATAATGCTGCTTAGTGGTTTACAAATGTAATGTACATATACATAAAAACACATGGATTAGGGTTAAAGTCAAGCAAACAATATCTTATTGTACTGTGAACAGTTAATACGATTAGTGTTTTGTTGTGTATTTTCACAAAAGTTTTCCTAGGGTAAATAGTGTATGCCAATATTTTCTAACTATTGCGTTCAAGCTTTTGTTAGCATTACTTCATTTGTATTGGACTGTAAATGCTACTTCTCTTCATTTGGCAATAGAGCTAGAATATATCTAGATCTGTGTGAGGAAGTGCATATTGTCCCTACATTAAAGCTTTTCTTGAGTGGGAGTTTTGTGTAAGTTAATCTTGTATGTGAAAGAAATGGCGACATTTTTAAGGATGGAGATTGAAAACCTTTATGGCTTGAATTTTTGAGGTTTGAAGCTCGAGATAAGGGATTAGTGGGTTGCTTTGTACAAACAAAAGCCACTGGTTATGATGACAAAAGACTGGATGAAGATGGACAGGAAGGCAAACATTTCAAATGAACCTTGCCTTTTAAATTTAATATTGTTAAATGTCTTGAGTGAAGAAACCAAGTATAGTGTCTTTGTATTAGCCATGGTTTCTAGCAACTAGACTTTTAGTGCAAGAAGTTGTAGTCCCTTCAAATTAGTGATGACTAATTTGGTGAGGGAAGATTGTAATGCATTCAATACTGTGGCAAGCCAATTAGACTTTGAAGATGTTAAGGTTTATAAAGAATATGAATGCATTGCTTTGTTTTGTTCTTTGCTTGATTCATGGGGCATTCTTTCTTTTTATGGCCATTAATAGTACTTCATTTAAGTTAAAACATAAGGAAGTAGTTGCAACCTTGTTAATAGAAGAAAGGTAGACATTCATGGAAGATCTCACAAAGGATGCCTTCCTTGTGACTTGTTCCCAAAGAAAGACAAACAAGTCAAGAGATAGACAATCTAGAGGTAAAGCTAAAACTGCTAGAACATTTTAGATTTTTTTTTGAATTGTGGTAAAATTAGACATTTAAAAAAGCAATGTAGGGAAAATAAGACTAACATAGGGAAGGCATCTAATGATGCATCCTCCATAGACATAAGTCTTCACTAAAAATGTTGGAGATGTTTACTTGGCATCTTCACGTACACATTCATGTTGTGATGCATGGTTGATGGATTTAGGTACCTTTTAAATTTAACTCCTAGGAGTGGTTTTTTTCATATCCATGATATGTTATGGAAATCTTAGAATTTTGTTTAAAGATGGGAGGGATAAGTCATTGCTTGGAGTGCTACATATTCTAGATTTAGAAAGAAATATAATATCTATGAATACGATGAATAATGTAGGCGTGTATGTAAGATTTAACAAAGGTAGCTACAAGATGGTCAAATAAGCAATATTTTTGGCAAGAAAAGTTTGTATTGTGACTATTCAAGCTTGATACATGCATTATAAGTAATGATGCAATACTTGTAGAGAAGGAAAATTGAACCACTGTGAAGGGTGGTCATATCCCTTGAGGATTCAAAATCCAATTCTCCACTTGGCGCAAACCTTCAGGGCATGATGACCTCTAAGATTGCTCACTGTAAATGTAATTTGTGTTTGACCTGTGCATACTAAATGATAAAAATAGTTAGACTACAATGGGCAAAAACATAGGTTTAAGGACCTTGCAAGCAACTCCACTAGTTCTTTGCCAATGACGTGTGCGCTGGTCTAGGATGATAGTGTTGCATGCATCATGTACAAATAGAGTTCCAGTGACCGTGCTAGAAAGTGCCTGACAACCAATGTCTGGTTCTGTATGCTAAATATATTAAAACGACTTAACAACTTGGCACATAACAAGAAAGAGACAATAAAAATGACAAGGAAAGGTGAAGAAATACTCCATGAACATCACCCTTCTCCATTGTACCTATGCACGCAATTGAGGATTAAATGTTGGGGTGGTTGTGTTTTGATGTTTGTTACTGTCAAACCCCTATTTTGGTGTATTCACATTCACAGATAGCCTAAGAATGTGATATTAATCAAAGAGATACATGTAATAACAATAGAACAATCAATACTAAGTAAAAGACAATGAAGTGCACAATTAACCCAAAAATAAATAACCTCCCTTCAACACTAGTAGCTAGGTAGCTTGTTGGAATGAGGAGTGGTGCCTTCCAAGTTGATGGAGCCTCGACAGGCGACAATTGTGGTCTAATCATTGTGAGAGTGGTGTAGAAAGTGATTGAATGAGCAAGAGAGTGAAAGCTTTTGAGAAGATTCATGAAATGATGCCAAATCAACAAGTATAAGGAATTGGGCGTTGTCCCAATGTTGGTGCAAGCTCATAGGAGCGTCACACTACTAGGAATCAAAGAGTGTAATGCTCCAATGACCAACTCAGTCATAGATATTTGCAAGACGGGTGCATAACACATGTCATCTTTATGATGTGCATGTGACCATGCATAATCTGGATCAAATAGTTAGGAAAACAATTGTGGCAAGTGGCAAGGCAGGTTGATGGAAATGGAAGGTTGACAATCTTAGATTTAGCTAAAGCGGAAGGCCTATGTGATGTAAAATTGCACAAGATGCAATTAGCAACATTACATTTTGCCTCCACCTTAGTGAGCATATCATAAAGGAGAGGCAAGCGCAAGTAGAGAGAGGGTTAAGAGAGATATACCCAAGATGCGAAGGGGAAGCAAAGTCTTCTACCTGTGCGAAGTTGACCCTAGGGAAGAAACCCAAGTCAAACCTTTGTGAGACAAGATGCTAAGTTGTATCATTACAACATGTTAGATGTAGACAAACAAGCTAGATGAAAAGTAAAAAAATGGATACAAAAATTGATCATAGATACAAGATAAAGATCAAAGATTTTTGGACATGAAAGATATTTAGATAATGTTGATATGTATGGGTGGCAAGTTGAATTATGCCAGGGACCATATGATTGTGATATTGGCCTATGACAAATTGTGATATGCCATAGGAAAGAGATAATTAAATATAAAAGATCATATGACAAAGTGTAGTGGTTTGGCCCCACACTAGGCAACATAGATATAAATGATCATGAGATAAGAGATCTAATAAAAATGAGATAAATAAGAGATCATGAGATAGATAGATGCCTCCCCCCCCTTAGAATGATTTGTGCTACATGGAGGGGAACACGAGTCATTCTAAGGAGAAGAGATTTTGTGTCATAAAAACACAATGTGATGTGTCTATGTAATGCTACCTTTCAATAGATAGCACATGACACCCACAACATCAACAAGGGACATGGGATGTGATTATTTGGGGTCAATAGAATGCATAGCAATGACATCAAGACATATATATTAGCTACATATGAATTACTCACCATGGTCACTAAGTTTTTAGATCATATGACGACGAGCACATGAAATCAAAGAAAAATAAAAATTCAAGTCAACATTGAAGAAGGCCTAAATGTCCCTTGTGTTTTGCATAATTTTCAAATGTGGAAAGTCAATATACAACAAAAAGAAGAATGATCATACAAATACAATAAGACTACAAAATATTCTCTCTTGTTTCAAAGTACCTACAGAGTAATTTGGGTCCTTTAGGAGATCACAAACATAAATACAAGCACGGGGGATCACAAGGCAAACAAACACATAATCTAATATAAAGATATGAAGATGCACTACTCAACAATTATCCACTATCATATCACCATCCTCCCAATCTTGATCATATGGAGAGGGAGGACAAGTCTAGAGAGGCACGATAGTCAAAGCAATGCTACTAGAGTAGAGAAAAATACTAGAGTAGAGAAAAATACCACCTATAATTTGGGGGATTATCTGGAGTTTGCAGTACAGGGTGTCAGAAATGCCTCAGGTAATCTCTCCAGTTGAAAAATTGGTCAACTTTGGCATTGAAGCTGGTTCCATAAGTCACTGAATCCAAAACATCCCTGTTCCCATACTTCATCTTCTCGGAGGAGGAGAGCAAGAAAAACTGATGGGCTACATCTAACATACAGGCTATCAGAGATGCCTCAATCCCATGATTAATTACCTGTTCCACTTAAAACAAAAATCTCACTAAGAAACTTCCCATTCAATTATTAAAATTGTGTCACTTTTATCACCAATCCTATGCCATTTATTAGAGACAAATGCCCAGATCCAGAATCGCACCACTCCTTATTTGCAAAATCAATGCTTTCTATTTTTAAAATCAGGCCTCCTAGCATTTAACATTTTGCCCCCGATAGAAAGATCCACATCAAACTTCATTT
>MU224975.1:3384985-3397874 GCA_018584345.1 Thuja plicata | reverse complement strand
CATCTTCCAGGTCAACCAAACGGTCCAAATTAAAACCCGAAGATGCAAAACCAGGATTTCAAAACCTGGTTTTGTGATAATAAGGTTTTGACTCAATTCCAATTCCTGCAAACAAACGGGGCCTAATAGATAGGTGTTGTTGGTGAAGGATGGGTTCATGAAGAACACTTACCCTTTCAATATAGTGTAGTGTAGGGGATGCTTGGGGGAATGGGAAAATCAAAGACATTGGACTTTGACTTCCACAACGTAGGTGCCTTTTCCTTTCCTATGCGTAACATAGAAGAAGGAATAGGAGACACCCTTGGAGGTCGCGTGGTCTTTGAAGAGCAAGGGGGTTTGTCTTGAGGAACAAACTTGTCCTTAATTCCCGACAAAGAAAGAGCAAAGGACAAAGCACAATGCTGTACATGAGTAGTTTGGTAAGGAGCAACAGATGCAAGAAGAGCTAAAGAGAGAGCATGCTGAACCAACACTAATGTTAACTCCTCAGTTTTGTATTGCTTTGTACATCAAATCACCTTGGGGTAACATGGATCCAACTTCTTCATCCTTCCTCCAGTCTTTGGCTGCATGCTGGTTCTTTATGTGCAAATTCTTTCCTTGTCATGCAACATTTGGTCTTGGTGGTGGGAGTCTTCTAGTTTTCTCCCCCTTTCTCAGTTTTGTCTTGTCTTGGTCTTATCCCGTTTCTTGTAGTGGGTAGTCTTGATTATCTTATGATTTGGGTTTCAGGTCCCTTCAAACCCGTTTTGTTCAGCGTTTCGAGTCCCTTCAAAACCTATTTTTGTCCTAATCGAAACATGGGTCCAAATATAGCAGGCCAACAATGATCAAGAGAAAAGCATGTATGCAAGACAAGTAGCTTGTATCCAATGTCCTCTATTGTGCACACTATGCCCTCATGAGGAAACTTTAAACACTTGTGTATAACTAAGGGATCCACATCTATGGAGATCAACTAGGGAATGCCCAACGTTACCTACAATAGGTCAAAGTCAGGGTTGACCACAAATGTAGCGAAGACTACCTTGGGTCCTACATGGATCGACAAAATAGTAGCCCCCATAGGAACAATGAAAAGACATTGTGCGTAGAAATAGTGGCTCTACACTCATTGTACGTTTCCTCATGCAATCTTTTGATAAAGAGGGTGTCCTTTGTGATCACATTGACCCCGCAAGAAGGATTAACCATAACACCCGTGACAATATTATCGTTAATCTTAGCAAGAATGTAAAGAAGAGAAAACTCCCCATGCAATGACGAGTCATTAGGAGTGAAAATCATGTTAGTAAGCTTTGCCTTTTGACTCGAAGGAGAGATCAGAGTGATGGTGACCATACTGACATACACATAATTATTTGACGGAGGAGAAGATGCATAGATAAAATTTGATGAATGCGAGGAAAGGGATTAGTGTAGATCTCCAACTCATTGTCGGTCTTACCAATAGACTTGTTAGACTTCTTTTTTCTATCCTTGACTTGACTAATACCAAGTTGTGGTCTTGAACAATATGTTTGAGACCACAATACTTAGTGTCATGTCTAGGGACTTGGTGATATTGACAAAACATGGTTGCATCATACCAATGAGAGTATGGTTTGTTGTCCGGGAGGGGTTGAGTCTCCGAGAGGGTTACATGTTATCCTTTAGCAAATTTTGCAACACACTTATATAAGAATAAAAAAAATTGGTAAACACTTGATCACATGAAGTTCTTTGTTTGTTTCCCTCAATTTCTTGAGGGATGGTTATGACATTCGCTATTGCTTTATTTTTCCTGGACCCACTTGAGGAAGATGCAACTCCAAAGTTATCTTGACATGACAGCTTGAAGAAGAAGTTACAAACTGAGTTGTTGCGTGTTGGTAATATTTGAGTGCAATTCACAGGGCAGAAAATGTAGTATACTTAAGAAAGGAAATCTTCTCCCTAAGAACCGGCTACACATTGTTGACAAACATCCTTTGGAGTTCACTGTCAGGCAGAGCATAAGGAAACTTGGAGAAAATATATTAGTATCTGGTGATGAAATCAGTGAGTTGCTCATTAAGTTCTTGCTTACAATGAACAAGGTCATTGATGATGACCTTGCTATGAATGTTTGCTTGAAACCGTTTGTGGAACTTATTCACTAACTGATTGAAGGAGAAAGGTGGAGCAATTAGGCAAATAACAATACCATTCTAGTGCGACCTCTTTGAGAGACTGAGAGAATAGATTAGTCAACAAATGATCTTAGTGATGGTAATAATTGCAAAGAGTAGTAAAAGAGTTGATTCACAATTGCAGATTACCATCACCATTGAATTTGTCAAACATTGAGATCTCAACCTCTTGGGGTAGAGGAGTGTTGGTTTGTGATGATTGATCAGGCAAATATTGTACACTCTTTGGTTAACTAGTCAAGTGTTTTTTTGGGTTAACTCGTCAAGCATTTTTGGTTAACGCGTCAAGCATTTCCCTAGTTTAACTCGTCAAGCAATTTTTAGGGTTAGGGTATTTCTCTATGAAAAATGATGTTAGGGTTATGGCTTGGTAGAGTGAAGAAGTATTGTAGTATTTGCAGCGGTATTGAGCAGCAAGGGATCATTGGTTGTAATAAGTTGAAATTACTGAATAATAATATTGGACTCTTTGTTTGGTGGACGTAGCCCAAGATTGGGTGAACAACGTTAAATCTGTGTCTTCTTGTTCTACTTTTGTGTGCTTTATTCCTTTACATTATTGGTTATATTTTCATGTAGCTGTTAGATTTCTATCTTCAAATCCTAACAAGGAGCATTAACAATGAGGTTGGCAAGCGAGCTATGGTGATAATATGGTAGAAGCGAAGATTGATTGGTGGCATTAGTTAGGTTGGCAAGTTGCGATTATATCTAACCCATATTCAGAATATGGTATTAACAATTGAATTGCTAGGAGGATGAGGTGGAGGCACATTATTCATGCTAATAGAGATGAGCAACAATGACATTAGTTGTAGTTGCGCTAATAGAAACAAAATGCACAGGGGAAGCGACCATATCAAAGGTTGGTGGTGTTGTGTTGTACCCCAAGGGAATATGATAAATGTTGAGACTAGGACCAAGATCACTGCTTGTATTTCCAATTATAGGACTATGGTAGGGCCTATATCAACCATGTGGACAAATACCCCAAACATTTCAACACTCAACTGCGAACTAGTGATGTCTAATTGTGGCTCCCGAGGTTTGGGAATGCTAGTGGGTACATGCGTCTCTAGAACCATAGTCAAGGCCCAAAGCAACTCAACAACTTTGTGGTCTAAGAAGTATTTCTCTAAGATTCCTGATAGTGGATTTGGCTTAGGGAATGACATTCTCTTGATTAAGAAATTGCTTGAAATTCTTTGGGTTATCCGCCAAAGACTGAATTTGATTAAAATGAACTATAAGAGTAGAGTCATGATCTATTAGAGGAGACTCAAGAGGGGTATTTGTCAAAGTGTTATGTTGAGAATTCAGTTAAGAGTTAGATGTAGATGAGGGCCCAAAACCCAGAGGGAAAGAATGAGGACCGAAAGGATCTTTGTTTTTGGAAAACACGTGACCAAGTCTTGTGGGACTATACTGGTCAAGGGAAATGTTGCATCTTGAACTCCCTGCCACAATTCTGAAGGATGGCATGAGTTGTGAAACTCATAGACAAGCTTAACAATGTTTAAGTAACCCCAAGAATGAGCAAGAAACAAGATGAGAAACTTTATATTTTAAGTTTGAAAGTTGTTGACAAGTGTTATAACTAGGAGGCAAGTTCATGTTGGGTTCACCAAAATGTTGAGGAGGAAACTCAAATCATTGCGAAGGGTGGTTAGACTCTTTGGGGATTCAAAATCCAACTCTCTACTCAGAGAAAACTTTTTGGGAACTGCAACCTCTAATTTTTCTCACTAGAAAGGTAATGTGCGAGTGTGACATGTGCAAACTAAATGGTAAGAACATTTAGACTACAAAAGAAAAAATCACAGTTTATATGGACCTTCCAAGCAACTCCACTAGCTCTTTGCCAAGGACGTGCATGCGAGTCTGGGACAACAACATAACATGCAGGTGTCTTATATGGACAAAGTTTTAGGGGCCATACTAGAAAGTGATTGACAACAAGTGTTTGGTTTTGTATGTTAAATATACAAAACAACAAAAACAACAAAAACTTTTTGCCAAGGATGCACACACAAGTTTGGGACGATAAAAAAACATGCAGGTGTCTTGTATGGACAAAGCTCCAGGGACATACAAAAAAGTGAGAAACACGGGTGTCTGGTTTTAAGGATCCAACTCCACATCTTGCTATTGGTGTGGCCCCCTCTCGCTGTGTGGACCCTTCTCTGTCTGGTGCACTTGGTCTACTCCAACCTTTGGCTAACGATGTGTAGCATTGTCAATACTTTGTCCCTTATGCTAACAATCTCACAAAGATGATTTACCCACTTGCTACACCTTGTCGTGAGGATCCTAGTGATAGTATTGCTTGGACGATTGTCCGCTGACATAGGAAAGATCATTCTCTTCCCAACGTTGTGGGTGAATTGTCTACTCACTCTTGATGTGGATTTCTAGCTATTATGTTGGTGTGTTGTTAATGGTCTATTCTTGACCTTGTTGTAGATGACCTTTTTGGTGTGTCATTGTAAGGGCCAACACCCTTGTTTTGCTACATTTTAATATATAAAATAATTCATAGAACAAGAAATAGGTAATAAAAATGACAAGAAAAGGTGAAGAAATACTCACAATGGGTCCAAGCTATGAAGCCTTTAACGTGAACACCCTTCTTTGTTGTACCTATCTACAAAAGACCAAGGACAAAATGTTGGGGTGGCTGTGTTTAGAGTTTTTCCACGATCAAGCCCTTGTTTTGGTGTTTCCACCTCTTTTAACAACCTAAGAACACACAATTGATCAAAGAGATAAAAGAGATAAATGTAATAACAAAAAACAATCAATATGCTAAGTAAAAGATGATGAAATGCACAAATGATCCAGACAAAAATTACTTCCCTTCAACACCAAAAAGCTACGCAACTCACTAGAATGAGGAATGGTGGTGCCTTCCAAGTTAATAAAGCTTCGATAGGTGACAATGGTGATATGATCATTGTGAAAGAGTGGTGTAGAAACTGCATGAATGTTGTAGAAAGTGTGAGAAAGTGATTGAATGAGAAAGAGAGGGAAAGATTGTGAGAAGATTCATGAAATGAGACCAAATTAGTTAGGTATAAGAGATTGGGTGTCATCTTGACATTGCCCATTGTGGTATTGTGCTAGCAATAATTAGAGTGTAACACTCCAATGACCGATTCAATCACATATATTTGCAAGACTAGTGAACGACAAATAGACGTATTTGTGACACATACGTGTCCATGCATAATTTATTCCAAACGGTCGAGAAAAAAACTATGGAAGGTTGACGAGAATGGAAGGTTGAAATTGTCTTAGATTCAACTAAAGAGGAAGGCTTATGCGATGTGAGATTGCACAGGGTGCAATTTATGACTTTACACTTCTATAATTTTCCAAAAGAAAAATCTTGATAAATCATTTGTAGATTAGAATTTTAAACCAAATATTGCAAAACTCAATTTTTTTTTCATAATTTTCATATCAAAATTGATGATAAAATAGATTTAACAAATGAAACCAACACATGAAAGATATATTCGCTACCTTCTTTTTCATAATAAAGATTCAAAAACATTACAATATGTTCCAACAATGACATAAACAACAATTGTAACACCAATAACAACAAATTGAAAATACTAGACTAAAAGCCACAACAAACAACTAATTACACAAACTTGTAATAGCTGGAATCTACAACTTGTCAAGCATATTCACAAGCTTTGAATCAAATTCTCATACCAAACCAAAGGGGTTTTAACATTTTCCTATGGATCCTTGAAATTGAGGGTTTTTATAATCTGATTTTTGGCAAATCCAAGAGTTTTCATCTAAAAATTTGATTGCTTGAATACTAGGCTTAGAACAATTTTGATGAAGGTTTTAAAATATAGAATGATACATTCTTTTAATACTTAAAATCTAGCAATATATCCTCTTCAAAATATTCATGTGATCTTGGCAAAAGTGATGTCCTCTTTGTTATATTGGCATTGTGGATCCTATTGATGATTTTGAGTTTATGCTCCAAACTTTGCCTAGTTGGCTTCTTTGATTATGAGGATTTTATGAGATTCCATTTGAGGTTATTTTCTTTGTTCATTTTTTTTTATATTTTAGTTTGGAGCATAGGAGGATTTTCTAGGAGCATACCGTGAAGGGTGGCTCACAATGGGGACTGGGGCCCAAAGTGGTTAGTCTAGGGTAACCCATTGTGGAGTTTTTAATCAAGTGATAACTTAATAAATAAATAGGGTTGAGATTCACATTATTTTTAAAAGATAATTGCCTCACCTTTGTCCTAGAGATTACATGCATATATGGGGATGGGTTGGAGAAGAACTGACCATCTATGGGACGCAAATCTAGCAGTACAAAACCTCGTTTATATGATAGGTGGTTGGTTCCACAGGAGCTCCACTTAGGCATTGGCTCTAGAGAGACTGTTAGGGTGACTCTAGCATGGAGCTATGTGATGACACCCTTCAATATGTGTCCTAGGATTCCCTTGTGTCTGTTTTAGATTCACCTCTGGTATAGGATGTTTCTATATGATTATCTTAGGTTATCTTGTTGTATACCCTTTTGGAATCCTATGTTACTCCTTGGAGTAGATGATTCTTGTTGCTGCCTTGTTTGTGATGTTTGTGTGGTGTGGGGCCTTGTGTTATCTCCTAGCTCAAGGGAGTGGGCCTCAGGGTCCCACGCAGTTGGGTGGTAAATCTTTTACCCATCGAGTATTTTTCCAGAGTTGGTTTAAGATCCTTGGTTGATCATGCTATTTCACTATGCTTCTCACACAACTTCTTGTTCATGAAACCAAATGATTTCTATGATTCATTGTATCTTATTGTGGAGCTTCATGTTGATGTAATGACGTGACATTGTTTATACCATTATATCTATGTATTGATGCAATGTTGTAATCTCCTTGAGGAGTTCATAGTAGATAAGATAAGATAAGATAAGATAAATTTATTAATGTCCAATGGAAGACCAACAAGGGTCTATGTGACAGGAAACAAACAACCAAAAAGCAAGAAATCAACGGACCACCAAACAGTGGTCGGGGGAACATGCTAAAAGAACAAGGAACCAAACAAGAAGAAACAAAGAACAAAGAACCACTAGGGCAAGGACTAGGGGTCCTTCCCAAGTGGAAATAAATCCAACACAGAAGGATAGTGACACGGAAGAATATGGGTATGGAGACGTCGCTGTGATTTGTTGGTGGTTTGTCGCTGATGAGTAGAAGCATTGCAAGGTCTCACGGATCTGGAGTGACTGATGGTAGAGGCACATGAGGGCCAGTTCACACCTCAAGCCGGGGGCGAGGGCGAGAAGAAATCCATAATGAGTTGCTCGGTGACCAGCTTATGGGGAAATAGAAGCTACAAGGTATGGTCCCAAAGTCGAACCGTCTCCTGTAAATAGAGTGTCAGACATCTCTGGTTAGAGTAACAAAAGAAGGAAGTCAAGGAGCTGCATTCTCTAAATAAGCGATAGAATCTCCCTCTGATCTCATAGTATATAGGACAACGGAAAATGAAATGTGCCTCGGTCTCAATCTCAAACAATGTGCATAAACTGCAAATGCGATCCTCTCTGTCAATGTGGTGATCAATCTATGCTCGCAGGCGGTGAGAGCTAACTCTGAAAGATCCCAGCATGATCCGGAGAGAATGGAACCAACACTGTGATAAATATCTGGGTCGAATGATTATCCCATCTTGGATGTGTAAGAAGTGCTCAACATAAAAAGCCATCCTCGGACGTAAGCCCCCACTAGGGTTGGTCCAGGTCGAGATGATGTACTGCCTGTAGATGTCAAGTTTGACATGCTCATTCAATTCCTGTCTGGAGGGGAGAAGATGAGCCACAGCGTCCAAAGAAAATTGAAAGGGGGGGTAGGCGATCAATATCAATCCCGATGGAACCCAAAAGGGAAGTGGCCTGAGCATACAAACGAGCTTAAGAGGAGGTGTCAGATCTAGCCAGCTCAACAGAAGAGCAACAAGCAAGGTAAGAGTATCTACTCCGACCATCTGAAGAGTTTGCGAAGCAACGTAGGCGGCGGAGAAACCAAACCAGGTCAAAGATGGCTCCCAACCTAAAGGGATGAGCCCCAAACTCAGCCAAGATGATGCTGTGGGAGGTGGTACGATGACATTTGATGATACGCCAAAGGAGGAGAGTCTATATACGCTCAATAGAGGCCCAATCGGAATCAAGGAGAGATGGTCCCCAAAAAACAGAGCCATAGAATACAATAGGTCTAACCAGAGAATCCAGGAGGGATAACTTGGACGAGGTGTCCTGAAAGTGGTGTCTAAAGCATTGTCTCTCAATGTAAATGTATTTCAGTGCTTACTTGTAATTTGTAATGTAAATATGTATCTATGATTACTTGTGATGTAATGAAAATGTGGATAAATATGTAGACCTTGATCTTGGTCATGTGACTATTTATTATTCGATTGTACTACTTATGAGATAATTCAAATTGTAATTTCTTCATTGTCATATGTTATCATATAGACTTAGTCATGTATGTTATGCGTTGCTAGTAGTGATGTCGGGGAACCTAACAGGACCTTGTTATCTAATTAAGGTTCATCATTCATGTTTGCATTTAATGAAATGTATTTGGTTACAATCCTTGTACCATGTGGTTGCAAATGTAATGTTAGATGCATTTTATGATTTAAAAAAAAGTGTTTTCCTTAATGCTAGTTTATTATGTTGTCCTCCCGGGTTCCCTGGTGGGGCATTACATAATTCTCTTGGTTATCTATTCCATTAATAGAAGCAATTAAGTTTGATTAAAGATATTCATATTCCAAACAATGCAGTGGTGTTGAATTCTTATTTTGCTGATGAAAGTTTTCTTTTTATTGAAAATTCAAAAGTAGAAATTAATAATGGTATGGATGCTTTAAACTTGTATTGCTCATTTTTGAGCTCAAAAATTTCTCATCACAAAACTAAGTTTCTTATGATTAAATTTGATCAAATTCCTCCTTCCACTCCTAAAGAATGGAAACAAATTAGACATGGTTGTATCACTAGATATCTGGGCATACCCTTTGGTATGGGTTTCTCTCTTTCTAACATGTGGAATTGGTTCTTTGTCAAACTAAAAAATAAGATCTTTAATTGTGGAAATTCGGGTAGTTATCTAAATATTTCTATCTTCCCATGTTTACTATTCCTCTTATTGGATGCCCTCCAAAAAGGGTTATGATGAGTTAAATAAAATAGTTAGACAATTCCTTTTGACTAATTGGGATGAAAAATCAGGTTTCAAAGCTTCCTCTTGGTTATATTGTATACAACCTAAAGGAAAAGTCGAGATTAGATTATTAGATCTGAAGTCTCTAAGGACATGCTTATCAACAAAGTGGATAGTTAGAGTAGTGACTGGTGAAGAACCTTGGAATCTTTGTTCAACATCATATTACTATTGCTACTGCTAACAACAAATGGAATTATGTTGGATGGTTTAACAAGATTTTGATGACTCCATTATTCTGTTTAAAGGCTTCATTTCTCTTACAATCTATCTAGAAGGCTTGGAACAAATCAGTTTACGTGGCTTCAATTTCGCCACTTCTATTTGGTAGAATAAAATTGTTCAATATCATGGAAAACTACTGGTTGTTACATTTCCTAAATAGGCTCATTAACTTTTCAAGAAAGTGTACAATATTTTCTTGATATGTGGGATTTCAATTCATAGGGTTGGATTGATTGATAAAGATTCAAAAATTCTTTCAATCTAAAAATAGGTCTAAAGGGTTTGTGACATTTGTAAAATCATTGGTTCCTTTGGATATGCTTATGAAGTTATGTACTCTATAACTTCTTCAAAGATTGGGGTTGGTTGGGGAATATCTCATTTTGTTTTTGATTAATTAAGAAACATAACAAGTGGGTCGACCCTTCCATAAACAAGGATTGAAGGCAGAAAATCAGACCATCAACATTATATAGACAACACAATAGGTGTTGGCTAGAGAGACAAAATACATAGCACAAATGTTAGAAGCGCTTCAAAGGAAAGGCCAAACTCACATTGCAAGAGAAGATGAGCGAGAGTTTGAATAAAAATTCTTCCTACTCCATCAAACAAATGTCTAGGCGATACTATCCTTAGGCTCCCTAATAAAGGAAACCTTGCTAGGGTAGCTACTAACACAATGCCCAAAGTGATGAGGAGGTTGAACAATGTCACCAAAAACTTGTTGCAAAACAAAAGCAAGAGTAGTAGGGTCAGAACAAACCACAATGCCAGAAGGGGTTACACCTAAAGAAGTAGGGGCAATATCTAGGGTTGCAGCAAGATTAATACTCGAAAGAGCTGGCAAAGCTTGATTCCGATCAACAACATGAGACACATCCAGGTTTTCCAGAGGGGTTTCATCTTCATTAGTAGATGAGAGTCCTCATAGGAATAATCAGAGAGAGAATCAGAAGCACAAACTATCAAATGATCAGCACTTGCAACCCTCTACCAAGTAGCAACACCTTTTTGACGTAGGAGAGCACAATCAGTAGTCATGTGCCCAGTAGAGAAACAACACCAACAATAGAAGGGAAGGCCCTCACATTCCAACGCTTGATCCATGGATTCTCCTTGACCATGATCATGACATCCCATGGAAGCGGAGTGGAAATCTCTATTTAACCAAAATGCGTGCAAAAGTAGAATGGCCCAATGTTGCAGTAGCTTCATCCACCTTCTAGAAATGGACAAGAGAGTTTCCGATGGCCTCAAAGCAAGACATATCCCAAAAATGGAGTTGGAGATTAGGAAGGCAGTCCCACACTGAGGGCACATTTATTTTAAAACTCATTCCTAGCACATAATTAATGCTTAGACTTAAAAAAAATAGGATAGTAAATTTAAAGACAAGTGGAGGAATTTGAGTGCTCAAATTTGGAGGTCTAGAGTTGATTCCAATGCTCAAAGTTTGACATGGAAGATCCTGCATTTTAAGTTGCCTATTTGGGATAGATTGAAATATTGTAAGATTCAATTAGATAAGTGTCCATTTTGCTAAAGGGATGAAAGTATATTAAAACATATTTTTTTGTGACTGTTTTTGGGCTAAGAAAAAATGTAGAGCTATTTTTGTTCATATTCCTTCTATTTTTTTATCATGTTTTGAGCTGGAAAAGTTGTTTTGGGTCTTGGGTCTCATAAGAATGTGGTTGCTAATTCTATCAGACAAAATATTTTGTTGCACATTTGGAAAAGTAGACTTTTAGCTATCTTTTCTAATCACATTACTCATTATAAAATATAAATAATATAGTTTTATTGTGACATCATGTTACAACTTGCCTCTTTTTGTTTTCTACTAAAGAAGGATATCACCTACAACAAATAGTTGGATGGAATGAAATACCAACTCATGCACTTACAAGGAGGTGATGTTAGGGGTTCCACGTAGCTCCAAAATCTATTTTTTATTTCAAGCTTAGTTTGTATTACAATGTATGTTGTATAGGTTGTTGTTCTTTTCTTTGGATTAATAGTAGTTGTTGTATGTACATGGCTAAGCTTGCTGCTGTTTCTGTTGGAGCAATTTTGTTATAGTGGAGCTTTGTTGGATATCTCACAACTTCAAATTTTACCATTTTCCTAGTTCATTCTTTGAACTACTATTATTTCTTTGTAATCATCTTTGAAATGTGTGCTGAAAATGTGACACACTTCTATGAGTCATTATATTGAAGATTGCTCAATAATTAAGTCTCAAATGGCGACTCATAGCTCCCTATTCATGGAGTGCAAGGGTTTGTAATGGAGGCCCTCAGTTTTAGACCTAGTTATGCCCATGCAAGTACACCATGGAATGAGAGATTCAAAGAGGAAGAGAAAGAATGCTAGTCTCCATGATCACCAAATATGCATGCAAATGAAAACTATTCTATATGATAACAATGCATGAAAGCAAACTAATCTATATGATAACAATGTATGAAAGAAAATATGCAAGATTAATCTATGAAAGAAATATGAATCTAAATTAACATGAATCTACTCTAAATGGATTGCCATGGATGCATGAGAGAAGAAGACAAGAAGAAGAAGAAGTTGCATGTTCAAGCTCAAATGCTCAAACTCTCCTCCAAGATCACTCTCCAAACTTGCAGCATACAATAGCATAAAAATGTATATCTTGATTATCCAAATGAGAAGGAGAGGTTTCCTTTTAAAGAGCAATGGACGGTAGAGATTAAGAGGTAAAAATAAATGAGCAATGATGGAGATTAAATCTTGGCTGATCCATGTGCTCATATCTTCAAAAGACAAAATCAAAGGCTATGATTTAAGAGGCAAAAAACCCACCACTTAGGAAGATGTGTAGAAAATGAAACTTTATTTATTTTTATTTAATTTATTTCCTTTTTCAACACAAAGAAAGATTTAAGTGGGGGTTTTATTTATTTAATTAAAAAAGAGATTTTCTTTTAATTAAATAAGATCATTTTATTTAATTAAAAGGGAGATTTTAATTAAATAAGATAAGATTATTTAATTAAGAGAGATTTTAATTAAATAAGATAATTTAATTAAAAAAGGATTTTAATTAAATATGATTATTTTATTTAATAAAAATGAATTGTTTTCTTTTAATTAAATAAGATAATTGATGAAATGATCAAACCTTAGGAAATATTAAAATAATTGAATTAATTACGATTTGATCAAGGAAATTGATTTG
>MU224975.1:3364890-3384532 GCA_018584345.1 Thuja plicata | reverse complement strand
TATAAGGATCACAGAACCAAGGTAGATCATCAAGCACGAAAGATTATGCCCCAAGGTTGAATTAGAAGAAAAGAAGTGGGGTGAAAGCGAATGGAAGATAGAAGTTTGGAAGAGGTGGAAATAAATGTAGAGAAGAAAGGGAATTGGCCTTAAGAGAGAGAATGCCCCAAAATCAATCAACTGTTTAAGATAGAAAATTCCGATTGAGATCACAAAACAAGATAAGGAAATGAAGATCAAAACATGACCACAATTGATTAAAAGTCCACAAGAAAGATGAAAGAAAACCTTTCAAACTCATAATGCAACCTAAAATGCAAATAACATGAGGTCTAACAATGCAAGCTATATGAAAATGCAAAGGTGTACTAGCAATAGAGCAACTGTAACATAGGACTTTTTGTTCATCATTCATTAGAGAATGTTAAGGAACTTATTTTCATCATTGAACCATTATTAATGGACATCGAAAAATCACACAATCATCACTAGTCACAAGTGCAACTATGAAGATATGAATGTGATTGATATCAGATTGGAATGTGGAAAGATTCTAACATAAGCATAAAAAACATAAAGGTCAAGATGACTTCACTATTAGCTTACCCAATTTAATGTAGCAAGACCACGCTCGCATCAAGGCATAGATGCCAGGATGACCAGAAGAACGGTTGTGCAAAAACAGTCAAGGATGAAGCCTCAAATCTCCTAAGTATTTCAAGGGAACAACAAGAGACACTCAAGAGTTTCAAGACCACACCCACAAGCAGAAAGAAAATAAAAAATATGCCCATGCCTCAAGTCCTCTAGATATGGATCCCGAGGGACTTATTTGACAAGGACACTCAACGAAAATCAATAATAGTCAGCACACAAAGAAAAGATCATGACATAGCTCAAGCATTAAGTGTTGCATTTAAAAAATTTAAGTGTGTCAACTAATACTGAGTTCTGAGGATAAGGATTGAATGCTTGCAAGCAGGTAAGATCTCATGAAAAAACTAGGTAAGACCAAACTGACAAGTGTTGAAAAACACTCGATGTCAAGGGTTGTATCAAAAAATACAGTTGGGGCGGTGTTGAAAAACACCGTTTGTGAGGCGTCCTAAAGACTAACGCATCCAAGAGACCGAAGCTAACACAGTTATGCCCCCTAGACAAAGACAAAGACCAATTCCAGACCAAGGCATGATGGAGAAAGGCTAAGTATCGAAGACACACGCTAAGAAACAGGGGTGCAAAGGCCTCAATTAGCGCCCGTTTCTAGGTTTCACCACTTGGATTTTATTATAATTTTTTGCTACCAAGGCGCCTGTTTCTAGGTTTTCACCAAAGTACTTCTTCTATTTTTTTAAATTTTTAAATTTTTGATTTTTGATTTTTATTTTTGGAATATATAATTTTTTTTGGAGATATATCAAAGCGCTTATTGCTAGGTTTTCATTAAAATGATCATTTTTTTAGGACATTTTCTGATTTTTAGAATTTTTTGACAATATATCATTTTTTTTGGGATTTTTCAGGATCAATAAGTATGTACAAAGGATGCACATCATGGATAGAACTTCTTCAGGTGCAAGACATTGATAGGATCAGGGAGCTTCTCTCCCTCTACTATAGACAGTAAATACACTCCTGACCGAAAAGATGCTGTAATGATCTAAGGTCCAAGCCAATTAGGTTCAAATTTGCCCTTTTGATCTCTATGCTGTTGATTCTTAGGATTTTCACATAGCAAAAGATCTCCCACTTGGAATTCTCTAGGGTGAACCTTTTTGTTGAAGGCTTTAGACATGTGCTTTTGATAAACCCTCATATGGTCAAATGATGCTTGACATTTTTCATCTAGAAGTTCTAACTCTTGAAGTCTCATGGCGCGGTAGTCTTCATTTGTAACTAGACCTTTGAGGGAAAATCTAAGTGAAGGAATCTCAACCTCCAAAGGTAACACTACTTCAGTGCCATATGCAAGGGAAAAATGAGTAGCCCCAGTAGGAGTATGAATACTCGTTCTATAGGCCCACAAAGCCGGATTTATCTGTAAGTGCCAATCTCTATCATTCTTATAGACTGTTCTATGTAAGATTTTAAGAATGGTTTTGTTTGATGCCTCTGCTTGACCATTTCCTTGCGGGAAGTAAATGGAGGACCAATGTTGTTTAATCTTGAATTTATTGCAGAGTTGTTTAAGGTCCTTATTTTTGAACTGGCCTCCGTTGTCAGTGATAATCTCGGAAGGCACTCCATATCGACAAATCATATGGTTCATAATGAATAGAGAGACTGTCTTGCCCGAGGCAATAGAAAGTGGGACAACTTCTACCCATTTAGTAAAGTAATCAATAGCAGTGATAATAAACTTGTGTCCACCTGATGAGTTGGTATGAATCTTCCCAACAAGATCAAAGGCCCAACGCTGAAATGGCCAATGAGATATAGAAGGAATGAGCTCCCTGCCTGGAGCATGTATCAGGTTACCATGTTTCTGACATTTTTCACATGACTTTACAAAATTTACTGTGTCAATCTGCATCGTAGGCCAATAGTACCCTGCCCTAAGCAATCTTCAGGCCATGGAAAGACCATTGGAATGTCCCCCACAGATGCCCTCGTGGATGTCAACTAACGCTTGGTCAGATTCTTCCTTTTCTAAGCATCTAAGAAGTGTTCCATCTAGACCCCTCCTATATAAGTCACCATAAATAAGGGAATGGCGAGAGGCATTTTGGGTAAGGTTTCTGCATTTAGATCGGTTAAAGGTTTCAGGTATAATGCCATCACGAAGGTATGAGTAAATGGCACCATAACAGGATGACCCACGACCAAAAAAGGTACAAATGACATGAATTTCTTGGGAGTTATAGATAGGGATTTGCTAAAATGTGACGAATGTAAAGTATCATTTCAAAGAATCAACCATTTGCTTGTAAGGTACCAGTTTTTCATTTTTTGTTTGATATTCATCATTAACTTGGTTGATTATCAACTGTGAATTCCCATAGATGTGTAACTCTGTGATTTTGCATTCTATGGCCATCTTAAGTCCATTTGTTAAAGCTTCATACTCAGCAACAAAGTTGATCTTCTTTTTCTGTAAGAACTTAGTGTAGGCTTCTTTTTCTTGTGGTGACAAAGACTCAGCCAAGTGTACGATCTGCGGAGCCTCATTTGTACCCAAATTGATTGCTTGTGTTGGTTCAATAAGCACCGAAGATCTATCCTGAAAGTATCTAGGGAGACGATCAAGTACCTCATCCTTAGGTGCCTCAGAGAGGTTTTCACCCTTGGATACGCCATTTATTTTTACTTTTTTTTTGGTTTTGACACCGCCACACAGTGATTTTTGCCATCAGAACTCCTATTCTTTTGATTTTCTTTTCTTTTTATCTTGTGACTAAGGTACTTGATGTCTGGCTCTGTCATGCTGGTAGTCGGTTCACTGTTGGAAGAGACTATGAGTTCAATGGAATTTAGGTAACATGCTATCTCATAATCATTTTGTAATGTCAAGAGCTCAGGTTCTTGATAGCATTGGGACCAATCAATGAGGTCAAGATGAACAAGAGGCAAGTCAACGACTGGTTCAAGGTTATAAATGTGAATGATATTATCACTGGTGACCGAAGAGTCAGAGTCTGTCCAGTATCCTTCTAAGCTACCCAAATTAGGATTCATCCTAACAAGTGAAGAATCATCCACTAAGGCAACACATGGGTTCAAATCCTCTAATCCTACACGTGACTTGTCGACTACCTCAGGTTGAGAACTATAAGTGTGGATGACATCAACATCCATGTCAACTGTGGAAGGCTCTGAGAAGGAGTCCCATTCATACTCATATGAACTTCTATCTGAGCTACGACTAGGATATTTACACCATGAAGGTTTGGAACATCGTGATGTGGAAGGTCTAGTGTCATCAAGAGTAGCACCTTTTCTTTCCATTAAACGAACAAGATTCTTTTGTTGACATTCTCTAAAAGGATCTTCTACATTTGATTCTTGTTCTAAAGTTGCAACCGACGCATGAGTGACTGGAATATCTTAATCTCCCCAGAGGAGTTTAGTGGAAGGGACCCAATCTTCACACATGTCTTTCTGATTTGTCAAACTAGGTACGTATTATGGCTCATCTTCACTATCCAACTTATCAAGGATAGGAGTAGTGTGCTTGTTGTGATTCACAAATCCTAGGCCAACGGGCTTCTTAGACTTGCGTCCAAAAAGAGCATGATCAAGAGGTTCGGCTCTAGCATCCAATCTATCATTAAGAGGGCCATGTCCGGGATAGCCCATCTGTTTGACAAAAGTATACCCTCCTCCGTAAGCCTTAGGAGAGGGAGAGAATTTCTCATTGTGAATATATTTCTCTTCTCTATAGATCCAGTCTCGAACAAATGTCTCTTCTTTCTCATCTTGAATAGGCACTGAGGATTCTATAAACGTGCCAAATAAAGTCATAGATGAAGAGGAAGGTCTCTTTTCTTGTGAAGGTTTTCCATAAGACCGAGGTGAAACTGGTAATGTTGTGAGGGAGTTGAGTTGATACCCCCCATGCCAAGATCTACTAACTTGAGCTTGTCTTTACATTCAGCTAAGGTTGCATCAAATTCTTCTGCTTCTCTATTGAGTGGAACATGAGTTCCTGCTGAAATTGAGTTAACAGATAAAGTGTTATCCCCAGGTATACAAATCTTTGTTCCATTGTAGGGGAACTTAACACATTGATGATAGGTAGACGAGACCGCTTGCATATCATGAATCCACGGTCTACCAAGTAAGATATTAGACGCAAGGGGGCCAACATCAACTATTTGAAATAAAATTTCTTTTTCAATAGGGCCAATCCTAACAAGAAGGATGACCAACCCCTTGGAAATTCTTTTCATCTCATCATAGGCTTTGATGGTGATCCTTTTCCTGGTATCTATGACTTTTTCAGAATAACCCAACTCTTTTAAAAGACTAAAGGAACAGATATTAAGCCCAACACCTCCATCTATCAACACGCGCCTAACATGGGTTCTGTGGATCATGACCTCAATATGAAGAGTAAGATTGTGTGGGTGGCTCAAGGCTTTATCATCATCCTCCAAAAAGGTAAGGTAATGAGGGCTAGCAATGTGGTTAACCATGTTATGGAATTGATCAACATCTAAGTTGTTGGGGATGTTTTCTATGTGCAAAGTATCCTCAAGGACTTGCTTGTGTCTCGGGGACAACTCTAAGAGCTCAAAGATCGAAATCTGAGCTGGGGTTCTTTGCAATTGATCAACAAGATTATAGATTGACTTAGGATTGACTGCTAGTTTTGAAGTGACATGCCACTTGCTTAGGTTTACTTGGTTGAATCAAATTGGGTCCTCTAATGACAATGGGACCTTGACTTTGTCTGACAACATTGAGGGCTTGCGATGATACTCTAGAGTTAGGATCCCTTCGCACCACGACAGGTTCTTCATCAAAGATAGGAGGAAAGTCCATGTCTAGATCATAACCATAGGGATCTTTACCCCTCATCATGTTGACATTTTCTTCTACAAATTCAAGCATGTTGATAGTATTCTCCATGTCTGTGTAGGTGTAATTGATCTCAACTTTGCCATTCTTAGCTTT
This sequence comes from Thuja plicata, assembly GCA_018584345.1. Lineage (NCBI taxonomy): Eukaryota > Viridiplantae > Streptophyta > Pinopsida > Cupressales > Cupressaceae > Thuja > Thuja plicata. The sequence continues at coordinate 3,378,916 of MU224975.1, read as the reverse complement.
AGAGGTTTCCCCCTTTTCGTACTTGGGCAACGGTTCTTTGAATGCCTTATGATCAACATTGGTGTTCAATCCATCTATCTTAAGTTTTCCACTCTCAATGAGATCTTGAATAATATGCTTGAGTTTCTAACAGTTTTCAATGTCATGTCCAATACCATTGTGAAACTTGCAAAAGGCTTTCTCATCCCATCAATGTGGCTTAACATCAGGTATATAATGTTTCGCGAGATCTTGAGGATGTGCAAGGTTGTTGGCAATGAGCATTTTCAAGACATCCTCATATGAGTCACCAAGCTTTGAAAATTGACGTCTATCTTTCTTAGGCCTATCTTGGTATCTCGGCTTGTTCTCTTGTTGATGAGATGTATTGAGTTTCATGGCTTGAACAACACTAGACAAGTGAAGCACAGTTTGATCTTTGGGTTGAGAGGAGTCCACAACTCCGTCATTAACCACTTGTTTGTTCCTATTCCAGTGTGAGCTCTTCCCTTTATCCTTGTTAGAGTTGTTGTTTTTACCATTGTTGTTGTTGTTGTTTCCATATTTGGTCAAAATTCCTTGATCTTTCAAAACATCCTCAATCCTACATGTGGTTTCAACCATGGTGTTAAAGGAATAAAAAACCATCTTCCTAACTTCATACCGCATTTAGGGAACCAAGTTGCTAAAAAGGATGTCAATATTTTCATTTTTAGGAATGGTTCTAGAGTAGCGAGAGCATTGTTGTCTCCACCTTTGAAAGAAAGTGACAAAGGATTCCCCTTGATTTTGCTTTAGGTTGCATAATTCCAACATGGTGATAGATCTTGAAAGGTTGTATGCAAAGTGTTGAACAAATCTGTGGACAAGCTCTTTGAAAGTCTTAATGGGAGGAGTTATGTTGGTGAACCATTCCATCGCTTGACCCTTAAGACTCCTTGGGAACAATCTCATGAGGTACGAGTCATCTTGATGGAACTCAAAACTTGTGGTATAAAATTGGCGCACATGATCATGTGGATCTCCATTCCCATCATGCTTGTCATCTTGAGGGATTTCAACCTTTCTAGGGAATTCTTTCATGTTAACACTTTTGTCAAAAGGATTATGACAAATATAATCAAGTGAGAATGAATTCTTCAGTGCTAACATCTTTTCCATCATATTCTTAAGTTGTTTGATCTCCTCTTCTTGAGATGGACCTTGCTTCTTAATCTTCTTGCCCACATCAAAGTTGTAGGGGTTTCTAGCACCCTTTTTGATTAAACTCTCTATGAACTTGTCTTTGTTTTTCTCTAGATATTTCTCCACATATTGCTGGAAGAGTGGCTCTTGTTGCATTTTCATAGTCTTGGGAGGTGAGGTCAAACCTCGAGCTACTACCCCCATGTTTTGAACCATGATGAGCACGTTGTGAAGGTTGTTTTGAGTTCCTAGGAGGTGTTCGTCTCCTATAATGATTGTCTTGAAACCCTTCTTCCTCTAGGGCTAGGAGATCGTGATGGCATCCTTTAACGTCTTCCACTTCATGGAGTCTCAGGAGGAGTGGATGGAGGAGAGTTATTTACACCACTAACATGCATGTTATTAAATTGGTCATTAAGTCACTGAGCCAAGAGTCTATCTTGCTCCTCCTGAAGGGATTTCTTTTCTATTTCCAACAAGGTTTGTCTCTCCAACTCTAGGAGTCTAAATTTCTCTTCCTTTTCAACTTGTTCATCTAGGATGGATTTTTTTTCATGCTCAATTCTCTTAAGCCTTTCACTCATGTATCTTGAAGATGTTTTGAGCGGTGAACTTGGTATTGAATGTCAAAACAAATTATTTGTGTATGTTGCATTTACTCGAGTGTCATAAAGTTCATCATCTTGATTTTCATGTTGTGGTTGCTCATCTTGATAGGCTTGCCTCTTACCTCTCTCAACTCTTTGGTGTGCATCTAGATATCTAGTTGAGATAAGGGGTGAAGCTGGTTGACTGTCACGAGAGGAACCGCCAAACGAAATGGTATCTCTATGTTTTGCAAATATGTCATCAAGGCATTTATCCATGTCTTCCCTCTCTCGTTGAGTCATTGTGTAACTCATATCCATATCCAAGCGAGAAGATGCTTTAAGGGTGTACCCAACTCACTAAGGTGACTCTTGGAATCAAATCAAACTTCTGAGTTGTTCCTAGGTGATTGATCAAATATGGGTTCTTTTCCCTTACATTTTTGGAAAGTTTGAACTAAGGGTAATTGATTAAAGACTACTCGAGGTCATTTTCCTTGATCTACTTGATATCTTGTTGTAACTGACATGAAATAAAAGGTACTAGGTGATAGGATGAACCTAAGAAACATTGGTACCAAACTAGGATAGTAAAGGTATTCACTTGTCCAAAAGAGAGGTGATAAGATAAAATTTTGCAAGGGGTGTAAACCAGCACTGCCACAGGGGTGCCCAATGAACAAGTGAATACCCTAACACATATGGATCAGGAGGATGATTTACCCAAGCTATATTGATTGTATTTGAATTTGTATGGAAGTGAATGGACAAGAGATTACCAAAACTCTCTAAGTGTGTTATCAAGGAATCTAAAGGTTTATCTTTTCAACAAGGACGGTTTGTAGCTTACTAACTCCAAGCAAGGTCACTTGTGAAATCAAAGTTTACTAGTTCAAGAGGTCAAAACACAAGAATCGAAAGTGTAAACAAACTTCTAACAACGGGGTAAGTGACCTAATCTGATCTGGATCAACCAAGGAAGACTGAAAATGATAGGATAGCAAATTGGGCAAGTTGACAGTTTTGACACTTAAGAATGTAGACTTGTTGATCATTTTGATGTTTGTATTGATGTTTGGTGTATGTTTGTGATGTTTCACTCATGCAAGACACATCAAGCAAATTGTTTGTTGTAAATAGAACAATCACTCCACAACCTAGGTAAGCCAGGGAAATATTTTTTGAATTCCCACTTGAACCGAAGTTCAGCCACGTCTACTCATAGCAGAAAACATAGAAGCTTGGAGGCACGAGCTCCTCCTTATAGTGCACTCACTTCTCAGGAACACCAAGCTTCGAATCCCAAGGGAATCACTTCCCAAAGGACCGTTGTCTCTACTAAGAGCCGTGAAAATGTGGGATATCTTAGTTGGTCTCTAACCTTCCGCGCCAATAGATAGAAGCTTTTTGGTCACTAAAACAAATTTTGTAGTCAAGGAATCTATTCAGGTGGTTGTGATCAAGTCATTTTCCAATTAAGGGGGCTCTCCCAATCCTTTCAAAGCAAGGTTTTCACCTTAACAATGTAGGGACTTTAATGCACCATTAGGGTACTAGAGGATATTTTGGTTGCCACAACGAATTTACACCTGTCCACTATGAGACTAATCACAATAGCATTTTTTATATACCGGTTTAGAAGGGCTTGGCTTTAGCATGTTATCGGTTGGGCAATCCACTCTCGAAGAATTATATGAATTTCTCTTGCACCCAAGATCCACAAAGGCAAGGGGAGAGGATACGTTCATATAATTCTTAGGATTACAATCTAAAAGACACTTCAAACACATAAGAAAATGACAACAATGCTTCTGAATTTTTGATCATCCCAAAAGGGTAAGAGCATAGTTTCCTAACATCATTGCCATTCCTAAAATACCAAAATAGAAGTTCATTTTAGAAGTCTTGCATGTTGGTTCATATTGTAATAAAATAAAATAAAATGCAAGCACAATGTTTAGCATGCTATTGATCAAGGCAACCTGCAAGATGATTTGTTAGTAGTATTTATTTGAGTCTTTTTTTTAATGTCCCGCAAACCACATGTTAAGCTGTTTCAGAAATAAAAATTAGAAAAACACAGAAAACAACAAACACCAAACACCAAACAAGATATGCAATGTATACTCAACCTATGCAAATCCTATGGTTAGGTATGAAAATCAATTGTTAGAGAAATAATAACCAGCAAATAATCTAAATGATAACTCATATCATGCATTGAACCATGTGAAAAATAAGTGCAAGCTAATCATTAAATGCCCTTTTTTAAATTCTGATTTTTGACCTAGTCAACAAGATTGGACCTATATGACATGAATTCAGATCCCAAACCCTAAATGCAGAAAAGAGAACACTGTTAAAAAATAGAGAGCTTTCCAAAAATGTCAGAATTTTAAAAAGATCTTTTCATTTGTTTCCTAGGGAGTCGTTTTCCCAAAATAGACTAGTTTTCATAAATCGACCAAATGAGCTATGATATTGCATCCAAATTTAAAACACAAAGAATGGACCCCCTGTAGAATTTAAATAACTTTCCGAAAATGTAAAAATTTGCAAAAAATATGCTGATTTGCGCTGAAAATTAATTTTTTATGAAAAATAAAGAAAAAATTGTAAAAACTTCATAATACCTCAGAAAATTCTAAATTTTTTACTGAAGCTTCTCTGATATGTCACCAACTTGCAAAAAAAATTCAGACCGAAACTCTAAGCCATTTGGGAGATGATCAAATCTTTAAAAATCTAGGGTTTTCGTCTCCAAGCAAATCTGCACAAGGGGTTAGCTCCAAAAAAAATCAAAACTAGCATGTAAAGGTGGGTTTCCCCACGGTAGGTGCCAAAAATGTGACACACTTCTATGAGTCATTATATTGAAGATTGCTCAAGAATGAGGTCTCAAATGGCGTCTCATAGCTCCCTATTCATGGAGTGCAAGGGTTTGTAAAGGAAGCCCTCAGTTTTAGACCTAGTTATGCCCATGCAAGTACACCATGAAATGAGAGATTCAAAGAGGAAGAGCAAGAATGCTAGTCTCCATGATCACCAAATATGCATGCAAATGAAAACTATTTTATATGATAACAATGCATGAAAGCAAACTAATCTATATGATAACAATGCATGAAAGGAAATATGCAAGATTAATCTATGAAAGAAATATGAATCTAAATGGATTGCCATGGATGCATGAGAGAAGAAGACAAGAAAAAGAAGTTGCATGGTTCAAACTCAAATGCTCAAACTCTCCTCCAAGATCGCTCTCCAAACCTGCAACATAACAATAGCATAAAAATGTATATCTTGATTATCCAAATGAGAAGGAGAGGTTTCCTTTTAAAAAAAAATGTACAGTAGAGATTAAGAGGTAAAAAGAAATGAGCAATGGTGGAGATTAAATCTTGGTTGATCCATGTGCTCATATCTTCAAAAGGCAAAATCAAAGGCTATGATTTAAGAGGCAAAAAACCCACCACTTAGGAAGATGTGTAGAAAAAGGAACTTTATTTAGTTTTATTTAATTTATTTCCCTTTTCAACACAAATAGGGATTTAAGTGGGGGTTTTATTTATTTAATTAAAAAAGGGATTTTCTTCTAATTAAATAAGATCATTTTATTTAATTAAAAGAGAGATTTTAATTAAATAAGATAAGATTATTTAATTAAGAGATATTTTAATTAAATAAGATTAGATTATTTAATTAAAAAGGGATTTTAATTAAATAAGATTATTTTATTTAATAAAAATGAATTGTTCTCTTTTAATTAAATAAGATAATTGATGAAATGATCAAACCTTAGGAAATATTAAAATAATTGTATTAATTACGATTTGATCAAGGAAATTGATTTGAATTAAAATGTTGCAAAGCATTAATTCAAGAATTTGATAAATTGATTCTGTCATTTGATAAATTGAAGAATGGGGACCCATAGTCTAGGCGACCATTTTAGAGTGCATACAGTGATCATCTTTGTTCAATACAAAAAAAGAATTTAACTTCAATTTTCATTTTCTATTGTATTTAGAATGTCAATTCATTTTTATACCATTTGAATATCAATCGTAGTCTATATTTTTGAAAACTTTATGACAATTTCTAGTTACCACAATTTTCAAGATGAATCCAAAGGCTATCTCTATATATTTTCATTATGATCTTCATATGCATTGTTTGCGATAATTTTTCAGATTGTAATATGTTTATTAGAATGTTTGTCTATATAAATGATTGTAAAATTTTTGTGACACAATGATTCTTTGTATTTGTAAAGTTTGTGGGAAAAATGAATCATTATAGATTATATGACGTCAGAATAATTTATATATTAGAATTGAAAAGCCAAGTCTAGGTAAAGTAGATTTCATGGTCTATGGTTTCTCTATCTTTATTTTTTTGTAATTCGACATGTTATGCTATATTCAATCATTATTCATCAAGAGAAACTGTTGAACTTGTGTGTTTTACTTGGTTGGTTTAGCTTTGATTAGTTCTAGAGGAATATGGATTCCTTACATAAAATGCTACATTTAGTAGAGGTATTCTTCTCTAGTTTAAAACACATAATTACTGAATTTAAAACTGTCATAACTAGAGTAAATGAGAATACGTGTTGCTATTATCTAAGATGACTATATTTTCTTTCCTAGTATGGGTTTAATGAGACTTTTATATATCACGTTAAAATGCTTTTTGTATGGATAAGAGTTCTAATATGCAATTCAAATAGACGAGAAATTATAGAATTAGTGACATGAGAGAGACTCGAAAATAAATTTATGTTATGAAAAAAAAACAAATGTTAAAAAAGAACTTAAAATATGGAAATGAACCACACTAACTTATGCTCAAACTAAAAGAGTACCTAAGAAGTGTTATTTCATGTATACAATAAAAACTCTTATCATATAAAGATGTCTAGTGCAAGTTTTTAGGCAAAAACATCTTGAAAATTGCCTTCATTTTATATACATTTGATATTGGGCGAGGTTGAAATTGAAGTGTAGAAATAAATATTGTAAACTTGTTTATGAGTGTAGAGTTGAAATTGGTGGTAAGTGTGTTAGTAAAGGAACATCTAGCAAGTTGTCTTTTTCTTATGTTTGACAATACATTATTGAAAGAAATTGGAATGCTCATGTGTGGAAACGTTTTCTTGAACCCATATTTTGTGTAACTTATCATGCAACACTGCTATTTATTTTATTTTATTTTATTGGACCATTTATTTTAGCAAGATGATATGTGGGAAAAATAAGGGGAAATTCTTCCATGTATTCTATGTTAGGATAGGTAACAATAATCTCGCTCTCCTATGTCATTCTAATGCGACTCTATGTTCTCTAGAATTTTTTCTAAGGGAAATGAGAGTTATAATATTTATTATTTGTCCACTATGATAAATTGTAATCACATTCTATAGAGGCAGACACTTGGTGATGGTTACAAAGAATTTTGAGAGAATATTTCATCTAGGGGTCCACTTTTTTGGGTAGGAAACGTCCAAACTTGTATGTCTATGTATGCTGACATATACCATTTACATGTTACACAAAAATGAGTGCCCATGTTTGCATGTTCTAGGAGTGAGAAGTTGAAGCCATTAAAGTGTAATAAGCACCCTAGATTGACTAAGTGTTATTGGGTATGGACCAGGTGCCCATGTGAAGGGAACTGGAACATTAATTTATTTTTTATATGTTTATTGGCTTTCCATTATGTTAGGCATGCGTTTTTGCAAGTGATTCTATAAAATGGAGTCATAGGATAATAGTTTCATAGTTATTATAGATATCCTGGTGCTATTAGAATGCTTAGAGAATACTAGTGAAGACATTATTGTATACATCTCTTTGAAGATTAATAATATTTGTCTCTCTTTATCATTTGGAGTTTTTTCGTGAAAGAGTTTCTCCATGTAAATCTGGTATCACTTATGGTATTGTTATTTTTTATGCATTTGTTGACTATGAAATCTCTTTAATCTTATTGGATACTCAATAGTTTTAGATTTGTAATGAATCTGTTAAGCTAATGCTGCAATGTTTTTACTTTTTTCTCAACATTTGGTATCAAAGCTAATATTTATATTGATAGAGGGATGCCTTTCTCTTGAGTGTTAAAAGTTTCTTGGATGCAGTAGGAGCTTTTGATTTGTGGGTCTTGCATATATGTGAAGAAGATTGTATACCGTAGCCACTACCTCTCATCAAGATATTGAGAAGTTTAATTACACTAGCTAGGAGATGTGGAATTTGAAAATGAAGGATCTCCTTAAATGGAGAGATCAATGGTTGTTGGTTTCAAACAAAATGAAGCTATCTGCAATAACAAATGAAGATTGGAAGAACTTGGACAATCAAGCATGGGGAAATATTTTTTTGTATCTTACATATTCCATCCTCTTGAACGTCCGTATAGAAGACATCACATATAATTTGTGGAAGAGGGTAGGTGAAATATACTAAACAAAAAGCTTATGCAAAAAATTATATCTCAAATATTTTTGTATTCTTTAAGGATGAAGGATGGTGATTCTATTGCAAGACATTTGAATGCTGTTAATTTGATTATAAGTTAGCTTGCACTAGTAGATGATAAGTTTTTGATTAAGGTAACAACAGGTTTTGAAGGGACCCTGAAACCCTGTACAAAGATATCTCAAAGATATTCAAAAAATCCCTCTGAATGAAACATATCTAGACCATAGTGAGGGTTTTACAACAGGCTCCCACAACCTTAAAGAAAGAATGCATGAAACAACCTCCATGCAAACCCAAGCTAAAGACAAATCCACTTGACTAGGATTTACCTTTAGCACCCTTCTAATGGGAACGAAGAGTCATATCAAAAGAGGAGGGCATCTTATTTTTTTCTCCTTTAATAGTTATCCATCCCTCTTCAACTCTTTCCACCTCATCCTGCCACCGTAGAGGATCATCAGCCAAACTAGGGCATACTAGGCTACCAACAGAGGTAGTTAAAATACAAGTAGAACCTACAGGAGAAGCTTTTGTAGAACCAATAATAGCCACTACCCCCGCAACACCAATGGAGTCCAGAGACACTGCAATCCCCACAAACCAGGTAACGGTGCAACAGGGGATGCAATCACATGAGAGCACACAAGATCCACAACCAAACTGGAAGGGGGAGGAGAAGGGACCTGCGCAACCACCTAAGAGAAATTTTTTGGCGAAACAAGATTATTTTCCACCAAGTAGTGTTGAGCAGACGCACCATTCCACCAAGAAGCCGTAGTTTTCTTTTTACCCAATCCACATTGAGCAGCTAAATGCCCAGTTTTAAAACACCTTTTTCATCTGAAGGGAATCCCTTCATAATCTAGAGACTAATTCCATTTTCCTTTAGAGGAGTTGATCACTATCTCTGCAGGAAGACCCTTAGAGGGATCAATGTCAACAAGAATGCAAGCATAAGTAGAGTGAAGAATATCAGAAGAGTCACCATCCACTAGTAAAAAATCCCCTAGAACATTACCAATCCCCTCAAACAGAGAGTCGATCCAAAGATGCAGAGGAAGATTAGGAAGACGAACCCAAATAGGAAACCAGATGAAAGATTCTGAAATGTGGTCAAAATCAATATGCCATGGCTTAACCATGAGCATATATCTTTCCTCCCAGCTGAAAAAATGTTCGCACAACAAATTGTTTATGTCCAAGACATCTTCAAATTTTGCTATAAAAAACCCCTTAGCCAAGGGATAGATGTGCACAATATCCACAAGGATAGGCTCCCAATGAGTGGAAATCCACTCATGAAGTTTCGGGAGACTAGGCCAAAACCCTCTGAACCTGCAAATCAAAGCATGTGAAGAAAAAATAGGAACCCCAGAATCTAGCAAAGGAGCAACATCCAATGTGGCAGCTGAAGCACCCAGAATGACATCATGTGTTGCACCCACACCACCAACGTAGGATGGCAGAGGCACAACGCCAATGACTGAAGCATCAACGACAGTAGGAGACCGATTACCAACAGTAGGATTGGATGCAGTGGGAGGAACCCTAAGCCCAACAACAACGACAATGAAAGGAGACATCAGGCTTAAGACAGTGGAATGTTGATAATGGTTATAAGAAGATAATAAGATAAGTGTATTTTGTTTCTTTTCTCTTTGCTTGAATCTTGGGAAAATCTAATCATTTCTATAAGTAGTGGTAGTGTAGAGCGAAATATGGATAAATTCCTTTCCATACTTCTTTAAGAAGAGATGAAGAGAAAGCCTATGAATGTTGGCTCCTAAGATCCCTTTCTTGTGTAGGGTAAGTTAAAAAAGAAAGGGCCTTAAGGGAATGCAAAGAGGGATAAGTCCAAAGGATATTCTAAATCCCTGGGAAATAGTAGAGTCAAGTGTTGTAATATAGGAAAAATAGGGTATATAGAGTGTAAGATTAATAAATATAATGTTGATTCTTTCGATGATGATTCTAATGCTTTGTTTATTTTAGCTAATACGATTAGTAATGATGCCTAGTTGTTGATTCAAGTTGCTCCTACTATATGACTCTTCACAAGGAGTGGTTTTCTAATTGCTCAACATATTATGGGGGATATGTTTTACTTGGCAATAACATGATGAATATTATTTATAAGGGGAAGACAAAGTTGTGTTTCAATGATGCAATGGTTAAGAAACTTGATAATTTTTTGTTTATTCTTGGACTTGCAATAAATTTAATTATTTTAGTATCCAAGTTGAATGATTATGTAATGTATGTTACACTTGACAAGTCTAGTTGCAATTTGATAAGGAGTTTGGTGATAACTAAAGGATCTCATATAGAGAATTCATTTAGGTTTAATGCCTATAGTTTTTGTGGCCTTGCCAATGAAGCTGAGATTTGAAATGCATGTATTTGAGGCAACATAGATTTGGTCACACAATTGAAAAAATATCTGAAGACTATTTTGTTCATAAAAAAATAGTTGATGTTATTTTTTATTATTTGATTTGTAAGAAATGATTTTTGTGAGCATTATGTGTTCGGAAAACATAATAGAACATCATTTCTTATCAGGACTAATAAGGCCACACGATTATTAGAGATAATTCACTTCGATATATGTATGGACCAATGTATGTTGTCTCTTTTGAGAAGTTTTGTTATTATGTTATTTTCCTTGATGATATTCCATGATTCGCCTAGATTTATTTTTTGCAAGTAAAATTTGAGGTCTTCACTTAGTTTCAGGTAGGGATTACTTTAATAAACACCCCCTTCTATTGGCAAATCTTTCCTTTTATTTGAAAAAATATTAGCTTTGCTAGTGATTTTTTACATCACAAATTATTTGTAAAAAAACTTGGAGAATCTTGGAAATAATATAAAAATGCATTTATTACTATGATAAATTTTTCTATTTAAGAAAAAGAATTCTTATAAAAAAGTAGAGGCATGAAAGTGGAAATCATTGATGGGTTTAAGGGGTAGACTCTAATATTTAGTTGCTACCATTAATTTAAAATATAACCTAACAACCTTCATTGTATTCCGTGAGATAAAATGTACCCACTTTTTGTAATACTCATGGGCCCCAAGAATTCTTATAGACCATTGATTTCCATTGAGATCAACAATCCAAAAATAATTTCAGCCACTGCAAGCATTACAAATTGTAAGTATATTTTATATCATGGAATACAATGGTGACCATTAGATTATATTTTAAATTAATGGTGGCAACTAAAGATTGGTAATATGGTCCTAAAGTATCTAACAATTATAATATATTACAAAAAATTAATTTAAATTTCTACAATAGCTTATAAAATTTAGGTGAATTTGATCTAATCATTTATCAAATATTTTGGAGAATTTTTGGTCAAAAAGTTTAATAAAACAAACACTCTAGCCAATTAAATAAAGACCAAAATAAATTTTTATAAAATGTGGTGATTGAGATCACCTTAAAACTTGAACTTTTACCAAAATTTGATTCCCAAATTTCAACTATTGCCTAGTTTGCAAATATTATCTATTAAAAAAATCACTTGAATTTTAAGGAATTCAAATACTTAGCTGAGAAACAATTAGATTACAAGATAGAAAGGTTTGAGATATAACAATGTGAGTGAATATTGTTTTAGAAAATTTGAGAAGTTTTGTAAGTATGCAAGTATTGTTCATCAGAAGACTACTTAGACTCCTCGATAAAATGGGGTAGTAGAATAATGAATCAAACCTTGATGTAAAGAGCTATGAGTATGTCGAGTGGTGCTAAGCTTGATAAATATTTCCTGCAAAAAATGCAATTGCTACTTGTTATTTAATCAAAATATCTTCTTTCTCAACTCTCGTTGGAAAAACTCCTTATGGAGTGTGGATAGGTAGAAATCCTTCTATTTCCCACTTAAGGGTCTTTGGTTGTGAGGCTTTTGTTCACGTGCCTCAAAATAAGTTATCTAAACTAAATTTACAATCATAGATGCATCTTACTTGGCTATAATGAGAATATAAAAGGTTATAAGCTTTGAGATCCTCTATTTGTAAAATGATATTTTCTAGAGATGTGATTTTTAGGGGTTTAGAGCTTATTCAGGTGAATTATAACCAAAGGACAAAGATAAGATAAAATAATGCACTTTGAAACAAAGATTGAAATTTAGGGAGATAAACATGTAGAAGAAAAATGAGATGGATATGAGGATGGAGAAGAAGAAGAGAGTTGAGATGGTGTGCACAATGAGCACAAAAAATAAGAAGAATAACAAGAGGATACCATTCTCCTAGCTTAAGGCTCGTTGTACAAGACAACACAATTTAATTGATAGGTATAACCCAATAGATTTTTGTTGTGCATTTTGTTTTTTTGACTACTAATGATGAACCTAGATCTATCAAGGAGGCTATCATTTCGAAGGAAAGCGAGTCTTAGATGATGGCTTTAGATATATTGGTGTGAATGTGTTTTTATACCACTTACATAGAATTATGTTTACCTAGGTTGCTGACACATGTCTTATTATTGGATATTAGTCACATAATACTTAATGTTGCTCACAAATATCTATAACAGGTAGTTAGATGGGGGTTATCTCTACCTCATCACACCTTTGTTATATATATGAAATATTTGTACATTTTTTCTTATGACAATATCATTATTCACTCATTAGTGAAATATCATCTTTCAAGTTGCTTCTCTCTATTATTCTTGAATGACATCAACATGTTATCTGAGTTTTCAATCATGCATCCCTTTCTTGGCTGAGAGTTTTCACTAATACGAAGTTTTCAAGGTCTTGGGAGGCTTGATTGGATTATATGTGCCATTGCATTTTGCACATCTACATCACCAGTTTCTTGTTTGGCATTGGACAGATTTTATTTTTACAAGTTGATCGTCTTTGTTTATTGTTTTTTCCAACACAAAATTGGAAGTCCGAATTTTTTAGAATTGTGCTTTGGCCATTGTACTAGTCAGCTAGCATCATTATTCCTTGGGTCAATTTATTTGATTTTCTTTTGCGTTGATTCATGCACAGATTGCACTGATAATTTTTACATGGACATGTAATTGCATCAAACACATCTCGTTGCTTGGCCATGCAACATTATTGTAATTGGCCAGCCAAAGTGGCTGCTAAGTGGTCAATTTTTCATGAGCGAGTTTATGCATTATCTTCATGGTCAAGTTAATTTTACTTGCTGCTTGGCTTAATTCCCTCATTGTCTGAAATGGTCAGAGCTCACATTCTGCATTTATGGATTTTCCATTTACCCCTTGTGGTGTTCCATTTCCCCCCTTGCCCGTGGTTATGTTGGCAAACTGTATCTTCAATTTTGCAGCCACCTTTCGCCAGCCGATTATTCTCTATCTGTTTAGCGCACTGTCACATGTGAGAAGACTTAATAATTTGTATATTCTCCCTTACCCAAAACGTTGGGTTATGGTGATTTAAATAAAGATTGTTACAAGCAGAGAAAGCAGCAACAACTGCAGAAAATAGAAACAGCTAAAACAGAGTTTCTAAAGAAAAAGACTCTTTCTATATGCGAGGAGATCATCCGGATAATCTGCGATTTCCGTGATCAGTGTTGTTTGTTTCCATATGCCCCCACAAGTTGAGCGTGGGTGCTTGTACGGTCAACTTGTCCCGAAGTAATGCAAACCGAGTAGAGCTCAACCCCTTAGTGAAGACATCTGCAACCTGATCTTTGGTAGAGATGAATCGAACATCAAGACCTTTGTTAGCAACTTTCTCACGAACGAAATGATAATCAATCTCAATATGCTTAGTCCGT
>MU224975.1:3340122-3362209 GCA_018584345.1 Thuja plicata | reverse complement strand
AGAGACCATCCTTATGCTGCCCGCGAAGAACTACCATCCCCGTGCGCCGATCCTTTACAAGGAAGAAATGTGGATGAAATTCAAAGAAGACATCATTGTCAGAGGCAAATTTTGAAACAGAGAGAAGTTTAGCCGTGACATTAGGGACATGCAAAATATCATTGAGATGAAATAAACGCGAGGAATGATAAATTTGGGATTTACCAATGTGAGAGATAGAAAGTTGAGAGCCATTACCAACGCAAAGCTTGTCAGGGCCATCATACTCATGGTGAATCTGTAGGTTACTCAAGTCTGGAGTGACATGATTAGTAGCTCCGCTATCAGGGTACCAGTTAGGATCAACCAAAATCTGAGACGGCGCATAGGAAGAAGACTGCTGATGAGGGACGCCATAGTGATGATAGGATGCGGCTACGTATGCAGAGGGAGGGGCAGCCGATTGGGGCATCTCCTGATAGGTTTTATCAAATCTGAACCAACAAGTGTTGGCCGTGTGGTTCTTATGCCCACAAAGCTGGCACGGTCCTGTTTCCTGAGTAGGCATGGGTGGAGGGCGTTGACCACGATTGTTGTTCCCACGGCCTCGATGATTGTGATTCCTTCCGCGATTATTATTGTAGGAAAGCTGCTGAGAAGGAGGATTGGGAGCACGATTACGGTTGGCCACATTGGCCACCGGGTGCTGCTAAAGGAGGGCTTGTTGGGCATTGATATGCATCTCGAAGGTGAGGAGATGGGCTTGAAAATCATCCATGTCAATGGTGTCAAGCGTGGCTGTCAGAGAAGTGACGACAGCATCGTAGGCGGACTCGAGACCGCTCAAAATAATCTGCTGTAGATCCGAATCGCAGACGGTTTGTCCTGAAGCTGCGAGGGTGTCGGCCAACTGTTTGGCACGCTGGAGGTATTCAGACATGGAGAGAGCACCCTTATGGATGGTCTGCAGCTCACGACGAAGTTGCATGAGTCGTGCTTTGGAACGAGAAGCAAAGCGCTTCTCAAGAGCGAGCCAAATAGTACGGGAGGTGTCAAGGCCAACAACAATCGCCAGTGTATCGGTAGCAAGGGCAGAGAGAAACCATCCAAGAAGGATCTTGTCCTGCTTGCGGCAGGCAAGATAAGCAGGATTCAGAGTCGGATCTGTTGGAGAGAGAGTACAAGGAGGACAGGCAATGGTACCATCAACGTAGCCTTCCAGGTCATAGCCTTGGAGAAGGGGGAGGAACTGCGTGCGCCAGAGGAGGTAATTTTGGCTATCAAGTTTGATAGAGATTGCGTGGTGAAGGGGAACTGGTTGGAGAGACATGGAGGGTGGTGGAGGTGGGGAGTGTGGGGAGCGTGGAGAGGTGGGTGTGTGGGCGGCAGAAAAGGTGGATAAGGTGGCCATGATGGTGGATAAGAGAGTGGGCAGGCTACAACGCAGAGGGGAGGAGAGAGTGGGCAAGCAGCAACACAGAGGATCGCTGCTCTGATACCATGATAAGACTTAATAATTTGTATATTCTCCCTTACCCAAAATGTTGGGTTATGGTGATTTAAATAAAGATTGTTACAAGCAGAGAAAGCAACAACAACTGCAGAAAATAGAAACAGCTAAAACAAAGTTTCTAAAGAAAAAGACTATTTCTATATGCGAGGAGATCATCTGGATAATCTGCGATTTCCGTGATCAGTGTTGTTTGTTTCCATAACATGTGTGACCATACCCTAGCCCCCATGTGTTTAAGAGGGTTGGATCATTTTTTACCACTATTGGGTTCCTTATAGATGTGTTTTTTTTTTTCTCATTTTCATGGTTTGGCTTCATATTAGCTACATCACACACACACACACACACACACACACACACACACACACACACACACACACACACACACACACACACACACACACACACACACACACACACACAATGTTTTTGTTGTTATGGATCATTTGAGCATCTTTTGAAGATACATTGAGATAAAATGCCACATCTTGTTCATGTATTTGGGAGATTTTGCACAAATATTGTGCCATATTATTGTACTCTCGCTATATCACAAAGTGTCGGGGGAGGGGGGAGTGGTTGTGTAGTGCCCTTTTTCATTGCCTATCACAACTATATCAAGTGAGTGTTTGTCCACAACAACAATAAAATCTCTAGAATTTTTCTTCATGTGTGTGTCTTGTTATTGCACACCCTTTTCTTAGTTGCATGTAATCTCTTAGTCACTTCAAATTTTGTATCATCTCTTTCATGCATTATTTGGTGACACACAGTTTCAGTGGACTTGTCATGCCTCTCCCTAGTCATCATTATGGGGGTATTATACTATTCATACTAATATTTTTCTTGGTTTCACTTGGAGTGAGTTGAGACACTCTTACATTCCTATTTTGTGGAGGCAACATTCTATCCTCAGTCGATCTTTGGTTCTTTAGACTACTGTATCAATATTTTCAACTTCATTATTTGAGTAGTGCCATTGCGGTCACTCATGAAGATTCATGTGCCATTTGTATTTTTGATTGATAAATGTTTTTCCATTGTTTCCATCTAATCATTGTTTCCATCTAATCATTGTTTTAGTAGTGTTGTTTGGGGAATTCATGTAGATTGTTGTTTTCTTGATCCTGATCATCTTGTTTAGAGGAGGTTCTTTTATGACAACATATCAATCATTCTTCAATAGTTGTCTACAACCTTTTTGTGCTTTACTGATATTATTCATGCTCTTATTTTGGGACTTTTTTTTGAAGGTTTTTTAGTCATTCATATTCTCTCTTTTGTAGAAGCTTTTTTCCATGTGATTTTCTCCTTTTCCACATTTGTGAGAGGTTGCATTGCATTGTAGTTGTGTATAGCTACCTAACACAAACTTGTTGCTAGGACTCATATTGCATAATAATTTCACTCTCTAAGTTGCACTTAAGGAGAGTTGTTGGTGTGAATGTGGTTTTATTCCACTTCAATAGGGTTACGTTTATTTAGGTGGACAACATATTCATTAGTAGATAAATTAGTCACATAGTATTTAATATTGTTCACAATCCATTTCGTATTATTAATAGGTAGTTGGATGAGACTTATCTCTACCTCATCACACCTTTTTTTTATTTATACAAGGTGTTTGTACATTTTCTATTATCTCAATATCATTATTCACTCATCAAATTGGCGAAATAACATCTTTCAGGTTGCTTCTCTTAGCATTGTAATGGTTGTTTGGTTTGCAGATTGTTGTTCTTGGACAACATCAACAAGATGTTTGTGATGCCTGGGATCTTGTTAGATTTTTTAAGGGAAAAAGTCCATTAAAAATTGCAAGTCGGTATTAAGAATATATTTGGTGTAGACAACAAGTTAGAATGGTACAAGGCTACACTCATGTCCAAGGGGTACTCCTAGAGAGGGGGAGTTTTTTTGGTGAAATTTTATCTTTTGTTGCTAAGTTAACCTCCATTAGATTTATATTATCTATTTCTTCTACTTGTAATTTTCAAATAGAGCAAATAGATGTAAAAAATAATTTCTTACATTCAGGTATTGAGGAGGAGATTTATATGCAACAACTTGACATTTTTGGTGAAAGGAAAAAACTCAAGTTTTGTAGGTTAAAAGGATCATTGTATGGTTTAAAAAAATAATCCAATATGTAGTACTAGAAGTATGATTATTTTGCATTGAAGTTAGGTTTTGTTAAGAGTGACGAGGATCATTGTGTTTATATTAAGGCTATCAATGGTCATATACTAATTATTGTCTTGTATGTTGATGACATATTGTTTTTGGATGATAGTGAGGTGATGATTAGGGAGATAAATCAAATTTCTAAAATAGTCAATACAAAGGACTCAGGGTGATGCACATATATCATTGGGATGAAGATTAGTATGGATCAAGTACATATTAAGATTTGGTCAATTCTGAGTAAGTATGTTAATACCATTTTGTAAAGGTTTGGTATACTAAACTCACAACCAACAAATATTCCATTGTGGCTCATACAAAGCTAAGTTTAGACACATGTCTTAATTTTGATGATGATTATGAAGAGATGTCTAAGGTTACTTATGCTAGTGATATTGGTTGTTTAATGCATGCAATAATTTACAACTAGACTATACATAACCCCAACAATGGGAGTTTTGAGAATGTTAATATTTAACCCTAGAACAAAGAGAATAACTTTTGTTAAGAGGGTATTTAGATATTTGTGAGGAACTTTTGATTACTGTTAGGTGGTACTGATGATGTGTTCAAGTCATTGGACATACATAGTGTAGACACCTAAAATTATCCCATCACCTATGTGAGATATTGACACTAATTTTTGTCTTAATTATTTAAATAATCTTAATTATTTAATTGATTTGTGTTATTCTTATAATTTAATTTCAAAGTTGTCTTTTCTCTCCAAAATCAATAATTGAATGATTTTAATTAATTATTTAATTATTTAACGCCACTTCATTAATCTTTCAATTCTCGTTTAATTTCATCTAATATTCTTCTTAATATTGATTAAATAATTTTATTATTTAATTAATTAATGTCTTTTCCCCAATTTTAATTGAATAGTTCTTATTACTTAATTAAACTAAAATTTCTTCTTCTTGTCATCACAATTAAATGATTATCCCAATGATTTAATTTACTAACTATGTCTTCTATAATTGAATAAAATAATTATTTTATTTAATTATTCCACTTCCACGATGTTAACTAAGTCTTCTTAAAATAAATAAATTATACAATTTATTTATTCCTAATCCTGCACAATTAAATAAATTTTAAATTTATTTAAGAATAATAATTCTTCTAGTTCCACCTCCATGACTAACACTGACTTTTAGTTTGGCTAATCAATCTATTTTGTCATGTCTCCAATCAATTTTCCTGACTAATCAATCAAACCATTTTTTCTCTCCAATCAATTCACTTCATTGGTGAATCAATTCTCTTAAGTGATCAATCTAATCAGTCCTCTGGCCAATCTAATCACTCCTTTGTCCAATTTATTTAATATTCTAATCAATCAACTCTGTCAGGCAACTAGTTAACTCTTAATTAGTGTGAGTAATCTATTCAATCAAATCTAGGCTAAATCAGTCTTAACCATTCATTATCAATCAATAATAACTCTCTATTGAAATCCAAGGAAAAGTCTATTAATGAACACAAGTCTTTATTATTTACAACCACGATTTTTGAATTCTCATGTTGTCATAATTGGAACAAATCTAAGAGCTTACAATTACAAAGATAAAGAACAAAGACAAGGGAGGACTTATTGGTTTGATGCTTGCATGTTCATTTCAATTATTTATCTTATGCATTAAATTATGTCATTTCTCTCTTGATTAGGAGTAAATTTTTGCAATAATCTAGATCTTTGTGGTTGGATCTAATATCTATTGTTGTAGGTATACTAATTTGAATATTTTACATCTATTACACAAATTTTTGTTGATGTATATTGGGATGGTGACTTAAAGATATTTGGAGGTCCACTAGTGGCTATGTGTTTACTTTGTTTGGAGGATAAGTGAGTTGGACGAGTAAAAGATAGCCTACACTTGCATTGTCCACCAATTAAGAAGATAATATGGCTACTACACATGCCTAGATAAGGAGGTAATATTGTTACATAGACTTGTTATTGGTATTGGTTTTGATTACAGGACAAAAATGATTAGATGCGATAGTTAGAGTGCCATATCTTTGGCCAAAATTCCCAAGTATCATGCTTGTGGCTATGGTTGAGAATGGTAAGGTATTGATTGAAAAGTTTATCTTTAAGATAACATTGTAGATTCTCTTATGAAGATAGTGACCAGTGACAAGTTCTTCTCTATCCCGTTTATCCCCCAAATTGATTTCACATGGACAAGACACATATAGGTCCTCATCTAGAGTATTTCCCGTTGGATCACCTAAGATGTAGATTGTAAAAGAAATACTTGAGATATAGATATAAGCCTCTTAATCTATTTAGTATTATGTAGTTGATGAATTTTAGCTTGGTTGGAAAACATTCATGCTTCTAATTTGAATTCTTTTTTATTTAGTTTCTAGCTACTTCAAGTCCCATTTTACATATAACTTAGAGTTTCTTACATTTCAAATCATTTTTAACTTTAAAAGATGGACCTAAATCTCCAATTTACTTCCACCAGATGGATCAAACTATTTGAGGAATACACTCAAGTTTCAAAAACTCTAACAAATGCAACCTTTGGGGTTTAAGTGGGTAGATACATAACCAATTTACAAGATTTTAGAAATTTTACAAGCCATCTTGTAACACCCCTTATCTTGGGTTATCATTCTCATTTCAAATAATAAATAAATTGGTAAAACTAAACATACCTGATTAAAAAGCATATATTTTTTTACTATTACAAAGATCAAAGAGAAATGAAAAAGAGATGCATCCATTATAGAAATTTATTTAATTAAAAAGGAAAAAAATTACAATTATAAGCCATAAAATTCTTGGTATATAAATGAAAAATTTGTTATTAATATTCTACCTTAGTGATTTGATACTTATATCTTTTAATCTTTTTTATGAGCATATATTTTGATGTAGCCAACTTGAAACTTGATATTCACCATTAATAAAAGAAAAGAAAGGAATACAACAAACTTCAAAAATTCAATTAACCAATCTTCATTATTCTCCATCCATTTTATGCTACAATAAAAAATAAGCCTCTTTTAACTACAATCCCAAAAATTATCTTATTTGGCAGATTTTTACAAGATTCAAAATTTCTCATTTTTGTTAATATTCATATCTATTCGGATGACTATGAAGCTTACTAAAAATTGAAAGCTAGCTTGAGTGATACTATTTGTGAAATCACCACACTAATTACATGCATGAAATAAAATATAATTGAAAATTGAAAATTAGAAATTTCTTGAAAAAATACTAAAAGCCCAATTTAAGGCTTGAGATGAAGGAATTTTGCCCTGAAACATTTGGCATCTTTTATATCTCTTCTAAGACACTTCACATAAAATTTCATCCTAAATGGGCAACCGAGTCAAACGTTATGACCTTCAGAAGTCCCAGCATTATATTTTATTGGTCCTCACTCCAAAATGTAGATTTTTGTGCTTCTTGGTTTGTTTCAAGTTGTGTTTAGATGATGACGGTATGGTGCAACCATTGATATTGCATAAATTAAATTCCATGGTGTGGATCACTTCATGAAGATACCATAAAATGTTGGCCCAAAGGTTTCTCAACTTTGAAGTTACTAGTTCTAAAGTATCTTGGGTTTGAAGTAGCTATACAAAGTTGGCTCCCATCTATTTCAAGCCAAATATCGACTATTTTAGGCTAAATCATGATTGTCTTAGGTTGGATTAAAACTATTTTTGATGTCTCCAAAATATTTGACAAACTAGTTTTTAACTTTTTGTGTAGAGACATGATTCTAAAAGACAAAATAGTTATTATACCTTATTTCGAACATAATTGTAATGTGAAAAAGATGTTAGAGACCCATGTGGGAAAGAAGAAAATACCATCATTGTTATACATAGTCAAGATGAATAGTAGAACGAAATTTTTTTTTATTATAAATAAAAATTCAAAATTAAACTCAAACGAAAAACAAATAGAAGTTAAACCATAGAAAAAATAAAAAACCATCTCTCACAAAGTGAACATACGATAATTTTATTAATTACATCGAAGACATTTATTATTTGAAAAAGTTTGACCTGATTTCTTCTATCAATGGCCTACCTTTCACCTTAAGCATGCACGACCATTGAGCTCATCTCATATGTTCATTACAATTTGGCATGGCTTTAATTACTGACATAAATATGTCTTATCCATTGAAATCTCAGTTGTGCATGTCATGAAATCAGATTTTCATTGCTTCTACATCACACCAATGTTTATGATTGTAATATTGCATGAAATACCACTCCATTTTATAAGAAGTATGAACAATATGGCTTGGAAAATAATAAATGTTGTGAAGGACACAACCTGTAAGGGTATGTACAAGATTACTGCAAGGGTGAAGTCGATGTGTATGATATAACAAAAGTTATTAGCGTAGATGTTTGTGTGCCTATTCCCATGAAAAGAAAAATAATTTTAAATAATGTCAAATTGTTACTCCAAATGAGCTTTGAAGGTTGTCATTAGTATCCATGAACTCAAATGGACAATCGGTAACAAAGTCACAAACAGACCAGTCGGTATAATCACTGAAGTGTAGAGTTAACTGAGAGCACTGATCATGCACAGAGTTAATGGAGTGCAGTGATTACCAAGCAGACAAAATTTACCGAGAAGTAGTCTACATCGAGTTACACCATATAAATGAGACACAAAGAGAACACGGAGCACTAAGAGACAACATTTACCAAATGAACCAGAGGCCACATAAAATTTTGTAATGGCACATCAATCTAGGTAACAAACTTTTTGCCGACCTTGATAACGGTTTACAATGATCGAGAAGAACATTAATTAAAGATTCATAACATTAATTGTTTATTTCTCCTATATTTAGATGATCAAGGTAAATTATGTACACCGTTGATCTTAGGTTTTGTAAGTTATTGTAAAACCCTAATTAGGTCAAGGAGTTTTATATATGCAAGCTACGATGTCATTTTGTATCGTATGTTGATCAAGTAATGATCAAGTAGCCGCCATACTACGAATATCAGAGTTCAAACAAGGGTTTTAGGACAAGGATTACATTGTAGAATTAAGTTTTTAGAAGAGAGGAAAGGCTACCAAGTAGAACAAAGTAGAAGGTATTATCATTCACATTAACGTGATAGATTTTATTGCACTTAAAGGATCTGTATCAACAATATAGAGATTGTAATTCATTCATATCATACAATATTTTTACTCTCTAACAATTATAACAATCTTGAAATCTCCTAACAGAGTAGACTTAACCGTCTTTGTATAAATATCTTAACCGAGTGCACACATACTTTGTGTTGCTAAATCCTCTCATGAGGTAGATCTAATCTATCTTATTGTTACTCCTAATAGGGTAAGATCATAAAAAGTGATCAATCTTTGTAAGCTTTAACAAACTACTTTATTTACTGCGGTAGTGAAGTTTTGTGGGTCTCATCCCCACTGCAGTTTTTACCTTCTAACATGGGTTTTCTGTGATACTAAATACTAGTGTCATGAGTATTCAAATTTGATGTATGTTTATTGTTTACTTTACATGCATTTACATTTTAGCATTGACATTACATGTTTGGTGTATGCAATCTACTCAGTCGGTTATTCCTACAAAGATTTGTTTAAAAGTTTTTAAGGGTAATGATTCACCCCTACCCTCTTAGTAAACACCTCTCCATTATTCCAACAATTGATATCAGAGCTAGTTCTCTTGTTTAGAAAGTTTAATCGCTGAAGAGAAAAAATATTACAATGGAAAGGTATACACTTGATAAAACTATTGAAA
This sequence comes from Thuja plicata, assembly GCA_018584345.1. Lineage (NCBI taxonomy): Eukaryota > Viridiplantae > Streptophyta > Pinopsida > Cupressales > Cupressaceae > Thuja > Thuja plicata. The sequence goes on along the minus strand of MU224975.1, from coordinate 3,352,747 downwards.
ATTAGAAGTTACAACTGCAGATCTATGTCAAACAATACAAAGAAGACAAACATAAACTTAGGGAGATGTTGATTAAGAGAAAGGACATGGCACTTTGCTGTCATGAGACTGATTATCACAAAGAATAGATTCATGACCCATTTGACACATCTAGATCTGAATCTCGTAGCATATCTGATGCATCTGAAGGAATCATATCAAAGATATCTGAGAGAAATCAATAACTTACTGAACAAGTGAAAGCACTACAGATCGGTCAAGATACACAAATGGTTATAATGGTTGAAGTCTTGAACGATGCAAAGAAAGATGAAGAAGATAGAAACATGGCTATTGATGACAGAAGACAGATGACTGGAAAGTTACAAGAAAAAGAATTTGAGATATTAAGACTTACTAAACATTACTTTGAGATCACCAATCAAGTGGTTGCTATGAATCATGAGGCAAACCAAGTGAATATTGAGATTTCTAGAAAACTAGAAGACATTGATGTATTGAAAGAAGAGAATAAAAAACTGAGAAATGAGTTGAAGATTCTACAACAACATAATGAAGTGATTAAGAGATTTGAAGACAGTACTAAGAGAATGGATGAATTTCTGAACTACCAAAGAAGACTGAACAACAATATCGAATTAGGGTACACTGAAAAAGGAGAATCATCAAATCAATTTGAAAAAGGAATGCATACTCAAGTTTGAAGCCAAAGAAGCCCTCTTTCCATCATTGTGGAAAACCAGGCCACACATCAAATGTTTGCAGGATCAAAGCAAAAGGTAATCCTAGAAACCCTCCTAAATTTAATAGAAATTGCTATAACTGTAATAAGCATGGACATCAAGCTCAAGAATGCAGATCCAAGTTGAACAAACAACAGAAGAAACCATACATGGATAAATAGTGTCGAACTTGAAACATGCATGGTCACACATCATAAGCATGTAGGAATAATACAAACTAAATCTGGAAGCCTAAAGGATAGGAAGAAAAGGTAAATCAACCGAGAAGACAAGGTAATGCTTATGCATGAGATTATTAAACTTGGGCTAGTTGCATAACATGTGGTAAATATGGACATATAGCACCAAAATGTATGAGACAATGGCGAACTAAGTATAGTAATTGGTCAAACTCTAGAATGACATGCTCACACTATCACAAATTTGGTCACTTAAGCAGAGATTGTGTAGACAGAATAAACACTTATGGAAATGGGAAAACAATTGAAGAAATCGTGAGGATATATAAGAAATCAAATGTGGAGGAAAGCATCAAATGATAATACAGGTCCAAACACAACAGTTAGTGACACCTCATCGGATGGATTAGGTGGTTCCATCGTCTCCACCTGAGCAATACAAGTAGTTGAGTCAGTTAATCTGTACCGAGTTATTAATGTGAGTCGATGAATATGTGTGAGACAACCGAGTTGTTAAGGCAACCAAGCATTTGGTATAATCACCAAGCTAAAGTATCCTTAGAATAAATCGAGTATATGTTTGTCTACCGTATGGTTGGTAAAGAGCATTTATTGCACTGACTAAAGTTATTTGGTATAAAATTTCGGGTTGTGAACTCTTTTGTTCACACAACGATTGGTGTGCTAGAAATGTGTCAGACTTCTATGAGTCATTCCATTCAAGGTTGCTCAAGAATGAGGCCTCAAATATCAACTCATAGCTCCCTAGTGATGGAGTGCAAGGTTTTGTAATGGAGGCCCTCAGATTGACCTAGTTTGTGCCCATGCAAGTACACCATAAAATGAGAGATTCAATGTATGAAAATGACAACTATTCTATATGATTGCAATGCATAAAAGGAAATTAGTCTAAATAATAACAATGCAAGATTAATCTATGAAAGGAAATGTGTAAATTTAATCTATGAAAGTAAACATGACTCTAAGCTAATATGAATTTAATCTAAATGGACGCCATGATGCTTGAAAGAAGAAGACAAGAAGAGAGAAGTTGCAATATGCAAGCTCAAGTGCTCAAAATCTCCTCCAAAATTGCTCTCCAAACCTGCAACATAACAATACAATAAAAGTGGGATCCTAAATGAGAAGGAGAGGTTTCCTTATAATGAAAAGTGAACGGTTGAGATTAAGAGGCAAAAATAAATGAGCAATGGTGGAGATTAAATCTTTGGTTGATCCATGTGCTCATTAAAGCAAAAAGCCCACCACTTAGAAAGATGTGATAAAAAAAGGATTTTTATTTAATTTTTTCCTTTTTCATCAAAAGAAGAGCTTTAAGAGGGGATTTTTATTTATTTAATTAAAAGAGGGGTTTTCTTTAAAAACAAATTAGAAGAATTTTATTTAATTAAATGGGAGGAATTTATTTTAATTAAATAAGATAAATTTTATTTAAATAAAAGGGAGATTAAATCTTTTAATTAAATAAAAATGATCAAACCTTAGGAAATATTGAAATAATTGAATTAATTACAATTTGATCAAGGAAATTGATCTGAATTGAAAATGTTGCAAAGCATTGATAAATTGATAAAATGATAAATGGGGCCCATATTCTACGCGACCATTTTAGGGTACATATATTTTCCCCTCTTTGACTAATGTGTGATCATTCTGGGAACACATGTAGTCAAAGAATGCAGTTGAAGTGTGAGATCTATTTGGGATCACAAAACAACAAATACATCAACACCGTTGTAAATAAGTAATTGACATCAGAACAAAGACAAGCTAATTGTAAAAAAAGACAAGGTCAACACTGTTGTAAATAAGTAATTGACATGTCTAAGATAAGAATCTCAAGCAAGGTTTCCCCAAGCGGAACAAATGATAGGATTGATAAAGCTGAATCAAGGATTTATGTTTGATAGGTACTTCCCCCTCGTGATCAAAATCAAAATGAGATAGAGGAGAAACATCAAATTGATAAATTTGATCAAATCAAACTAAAGATAAGGTTCTTGATGTAAGATGAAAGATACAAGCATCATAGAACCAAGGTAGATCATCAAGCATGAAAGATTATGCCCCAAGGTTGAATTATAAGAAAAGAAGTTGGGTGAAAGCGAATGGAAGATAAAAGTTTGGAAAAGGTGGAAAGAAATGGAGAGAAGAAAGAGAATTTGCCTTAAGAGAGAGAATGCCCCAAAATCAATCAACTGTTTAAGATAGAAAATTTTGATTGAGATCAGGAAAGAAGATAAGGAAATGAAGATCAGAATGTGATCACAATTGATTAAAAGTCCACAATAAAGATGAAGGAAAACCCTTGCAAATTCATAATGCAACTTACAAATGCAAACTAACATGAGGTCTAACAATGAAAGCTATATGAAAATGCAAAGGTGTACTTGAAATAGAGCAACTGTAACATAGGAATTTGTGTTCATCATTCATGAGAGAATGTTAAGGAACTTATTTTCATCATTGGGCCATTATTAACGGACATCAGAAAATCACACAATCATCACTAGTCACAAGTGCAACTATGAAGATATGAATGTGATTTATATCGGTTTGAAATTTGGAAAGATTCTAACATAAGCATCAAAGACATAAAGGTCAAGATGACTTTGATGTTAGCTTACCCAATTTAATATAGCAAAACCACGCTCGCATCAAGGCATAGAGGCCAGGATGATCAGCAGAACAGTTGTGCAAAAATAGTGAAGCATAAAGCAAGAAGCAAATGAAAACATGTCCTATGCCCCAAGTCCTCTAGCTATGCATCAAAGAGAGACTTATGAGACAAGGACACTCAACGAAAATCAATAACAGTCACCACACAAAGAAAAGATCATGACATAGCTAAAGCATTAAGTGTTGTGTTTAAAAATTTAAGTGTGTTAACCGATACTGAGTTCCGAGGATAAGGATCGAATGCTTGCAAGAAGGTAAGACCACATGACAAAATAGGGTAAGACCAAACCGATAAGTGTTGAAAAACACTCAATGTCCAGGGTTGTATTGAAAAATACAGTTATGGTGGTGTTGAAAAACACTATTTGTGAGGTGTCCTAAAGACTAACGCATCCAAAAGACCAAAGCTAACACAATTATGCCCCTTAGACAAAGACAAAGACCAATTCCAAACCAAGGCAACAAGGACAAGGCACGATGGAGAAAGGCTAAGTGTTGAGGACACACGCTAAGAAATAGGGGTGCAAAGGCCTCAAGTAGTGCCCGTTTCAAGGTTTTCACCACTTGGATTTTATTACAATTTTTTTTTCTTTCATTTTTTCATTTTTTTCTTCCTTTTTTTTTCAGGACTTTTTATAATTTTTTTATAATTTTTGCTACCAAGGCACCTATTTCTAGGTTTTCACCAAGGCACTTTTCTATTTTTTTTGAATTTTTGGAATATATAATTTTTTGGAGATACATCAAAGCACCTATTGCTATGTTTTCACTAAGATGATCATTTTGTCATGACATTTTCCAATTTTTAGCATTTTTGACAATATATCATTTTTTTGGATTTTTTCAGGATCAATAATTATATACAAAGGATGCCCCCAGACAAAACGGGCATCATGGATAGAACTTCTTCAGGTGCAAGACATTGATAGAATCAGGGAGCTGATCTCCCTCTTTTGTAGATAGTAAATAAGCACCTGAGCCAAAAGTTGCTGTAATGATGTAAGGTCCAAGCCAATTAGGTTCAAATTTGCCCTTTTGATCTCTATGCTGTTGATTTTTTGCATTTTCACGTAGGACAAGATTTCCCACTTGGAATTCTTTGGGGTGAACCTTTTTGTTGAAGGCTTTGGACATGTGCTTTTGATAAACCCTCATATGGTCAAATGACGGTTGACGTTTCTCATCTATAAGTTCTAACTCTTGAAGTCTCATGGCGCAGTAGTCTTCATCTGTAACTAGACCTTTGAGGGAAACTCTAAGTGAAGGAATCTCAACCTCCAAAGGTAACACTGCTTCAGCGCCATATGCAAGGGAAAAAAGGAGTAGCCCCAGTAGGAGTACAAATACTTGTTCTATAGGCCTACAAAGCTAGATTTATCTATAAGTGCCAATCTCTACCATTCTTATAGACTGTTCTATGTAAGATTTTAAGTATGGTTTTGTTTGATGCCTCTGCTTGACCATTTCCTTGCAGGAAGTAAATGGAGGACCAATGTTGTTTAATCTTGATTTTCTTGCAGAGTTGTGTAAGGTCCTTATTTTTGAACTGGCCTCCATTGTCAGTGATAATCTCAAAAGGCACTCCATATCGACAAATGATATGGTTTAGAATGAATAGAGAGATTGTCTTGCTCGAGGCAACAGAAAGTGGGACAAATTCTACCCATTTAGTGAAGTAATCAGTAGAAGTGATAATAAAATTGTGTCCACCTAATGAGTTGGGATGAATCTTTCCAACAAGATCAAAGGCCCAACTCTGAAATGGCCAATGAGATATAGAAGGAATGAGCTCCCTTCCTGGAGAATGTATCAGGTTACCATGTTTTTGACACTTTTCACATGACTTTGCAAAAGCTACTCTATCAATCTGCATTGTAGGCCAATAGTACCCCGCCCTAAGCAACCTTTAGGCCATGGAAAGACCATTGGAATGTTTTCCAATGATGCCCTCGTGGATGCCAACTAACGCTTAGTCGTATTCTTTCTTTTCTAAGAATATAAGAAGTGTTCCATCTAGACCCCTCCTATACAAATCACCAGCGATAAATGAATGGTGAGAGGCGTTTCGGGTAAGGTTTCTGCGTTCAGATCGATTAAAGGTTTCAGGAATAATGCCATCACAAAGGTATGAGTAAATGACACCATAACAAGATGACTTACGACCAACAAGGGTACAAATGATATGGCTTTCTTGGGATTCATAGATAGGGTGATGTAGCTCTTCCACCAGGAATTCAAATCTGGATTCATGTTGCTCTAACTGAAGGAGTGAAGCAAGTTTAGCCATAGCATCAGCTGCTTTGTTTTATGCTCTAGGGATTTTTTGAAACATAACAAATGTGAAGTAGCATTTCAAGGAATCAACCATTTGCTTGTAAGGTACCATTTTCTCATGTTTTGTTTGATATTCATCATTAACTTGGTTGATTATTGGCTGTGAATCCCCATAGATGTGTAACTCTGTGATTCTCCATTCTATGGCCATCTTAAGTCCATTTCTTAAAGCTTCATACTCAGTAATGTTGTTTGTACATGGGAACAATAATTTGTAAGACTTAGGAATCATGTACCCATGAGGAGAAACAAACAACACACCATCTCTTGAACCATTTTGCATAAAATATCCATTAAAGAACATCTTCCATGTTCTTTCAGTCATATACATGAGGTGCTCATTTGGGAAATCAACTTGAATAGGTGCATTATCTTGTATTGGGAAATCAGCCAATTGATCTGCTATGGCTTGTCCTTTGATTGCTTTACGCTCAATGTAATCTATGTCAAACTCTGAAAGTATCATCATCCATTTAGCAAGTCTACCTATGAGGGCAACCTTACCTAGTAAATATTTGAGTGGATCTATTTTTTCTATGAGGTGTATAGTGTGCGCAAGCATGTAATGTCGCAAATTTTGGGAAGCAAACACAACTGCAAGGCAATATTTCTCAACGCTGGTGTAGTTAACCTCATATGAAACAAGAGTATGGCTAATGTAGTATATTTTTATTTCTTTCCCATTTTCATCAAGTGTAGCTAGTAATGCCCCCAAGGAAGATTCTATCGCTGAAATGTATAGAATAAGTGGTTTCCCTAAGATAGGAGGCATTAAAATAGGAGGATTCACCAAGTATCTCTTGATTTGATCTATGCTCTTTTGACAATCCTCATTCCAAACACATTTGACTCCTTTGTGTAAGTTCTTGTTGAAGGGTTGAGCTCTATCCACCAATTGTGAAATGAATCTCCTTATAGATTGAAGACGTCCTTGAAGACTCCTCATTTGACTAATGTTTCTAGGAGGTGACATATCTATGATTGCTTGGAATTTTTTAGGGTCCACCTCTATTCCTTTTTCTGAAATGATGAATCCAGGTAGTTTTCTAGAGGTGACTCCAAATGCACACTTGTTTGGATTTAACCTTAGTTGAAATTATTCCATGCTATCTAGAATGACTTCTAAATCGTCTAAATGTGTGTCTCTCTTTTTAGACTTGGCCAAGGTGTCATCCACATAATCTTCCATGTTCTTATGCATCATGTCATGAAAAATGGTTGTCATAGCTCGTTGATAGGTGGTTCCTACATTTTTCAATCCAAAAGGCATAACGTTCCAACAATAGGTACCCCATGCACAAGTGAAATCAGTCTTTTCTTGATCTTCAGGAGTTATCTTAATCTGATTGTAACCAAAAAAACCATCCATCAAGGAATAAATCTCATAACCCGTAGTCATATCCACTATCATGTCTATATTGGGAAGTGGAAAGTCATCCTTTGGGCATGCTCTATTGACATCTCTAAAATTTGTGCAAACGCGAATGGATTTGTCATGTTTGGAAACTGGTATAATGTTTGATATCCACTCAGCATAGGCAATAGCTCTTATGAATTTTGCACCAAGGAGTTTCTCCAATTCCACTTTGACTAGAAGAGCTATGTGAGGATGTATCTTTCTCAATTTTTTCTTAACTAGTTTGACACCTAGAGCTATGGACAAGTGATGCATGATAAGATTAATGTCCAACCCTGGCATATTAGAATAAGTCCATGCAAAATTGATCTTGTCTTTCTGGAAGAACTTAGTGTAAGCTTCTTTTTATTGAGGTGACAAGGACTCAGCCAAGTGTACTATTTGTGGAGTCTCATCTATACCCAAATTGACTGCTTGTGTTGGTTCAATAAGAACTGAAGATCGATCTTGAAAGTATCTAGGGAGACGATCAAGTACCTCATTCATAGGCACCTCAGATAGGTTTTCACCCTTGGATACATCATTTCTTTTTAATTTTTACGGTTCTGACACCACCACATAGTGGTTTTTTCCATCATAACTCCAATTCTTTTGATTTTATTTTCTTTTTATCTTGTGACTAAGGTACTTGATGTCTGGCTCTGTCATGCTGGTAGCTGGTTCACTGGTGGAAGAGACTATAGGTTCAAGGGAATTTAGGTAATAGGCTATCTCATAATCATTTTGGAATGTTAAAATCTCAGGTTCTTGATAGTGTTGGGACCAATCAATGAGGTCAGGATGAACAAGAGGCAAGTCAATGAATGGTTCAAGGTTATAAATGTGAATGATATTATCACTGGTGAACGAAGAGTTAGAGTCCATCAAGTATCCTTCTAAGCTACCCAAATCAAGATTTTTCCTAACAAGCGAAGATTCATCCACTAAGGAAAGACGTGGGTTCAAATTCTCTAATCCTACACATGACTCGTTGGCTACCTTGGGTTGAGTAGTATAAGTGTGGATAACATCAATATCTCTATCAACTATGATGGAATCTGAGAAGGAGTCCCATTCATACTCGTGTGAACTTGTGTCTAAATTGCGACTAGGATGCCTACACCATGAAGGTTTTGGGCATCTTGATGTGGAAGGTTTCATTTCATCAAAGGTAACACCTTCTCTTTCTATTAAACGAGCAAGATTATTTCATTGACATTCTCTGAAAGGATCTTCGATATCTGATTCATTTTGTTCTAAAGTTGCAACTGACGCATGAGTGACAGGGATATCAGAATCTCCCCAACAGAGATTAGTGAAAGGGACCCAATATTCACACATGTCTTGCTGATTTGTCAGATTAGGAACATATTCAAGTTCATTATCACTATCTAACGCCTCAAAGATAGGATTAGTGCACTTGTTATAATTCTCAAATCCTAGGCCAACTGGCTTCTTAGACTTGCGTCCAAAAAGAGCATGATCAAGGGGTTCGGCTCTAGCATCCAAATTGTGATTAAGAGGGCTATATCTAGGATAGCCCATCTATCTGAAAAGGGCATACCCTCTTCCATAATCCTTAGGAGAGGGAGAGAAGTTCTCATTATGCATATATTTTTCTTCTCTATAGATCCAGTCTCTAACAAATGTCTCCTCTTTCTCATCTTGGATAGGCACTGATGATTCTACAAATGTGCCAAATAATTTCATAGCTGAAGAGGAAGGTTTATTTTCTTGTGAAGGCTTGCCATAAGATCGAGGTGAAACTGGTAATGTTTTGAGGGAGTTGAGTTGATACCCCCCCATGCCAAGGTCTATCATTTTAAGCTTGTCTTTGCATTCAGCTAAAGTTGCATCAAAATCTTCTGCTTCTCTATTAAGGGGAACATGATTTCCTACTGAAATTGAATTGACCGATAAAGTGTTATCCCCAGGTATACAAATCTCTATTCCATTATAGGGGAAATTAACACACTAATGGTAGGTAGACGGTACTGCTTGCATATCATGAATCCATGGTCTACCAAGTAAGATATTATACGCAAGGGGTTCATCATCAACTATTTGAAATAAAATATCTTTTTGAACAGGGCCAATCCTAACAGGAAGGGAGACCAACCCCTTGGAACTTCTTTCTGCCTCATCATAGGCTTTGATGGTAATCCTTTTCCTTGTATCTATAATCTTTTCAGAATAACCCAACTCTTTCAACAAACTAAATGAACAAATATTTAGCCCAACACCCCCATCTATCAACACGCGCCTGACATGGGTTTTATGGATCATGACTTCAATATGAAGGGTGAGATTATGTGGGTGGATCAAGGCTTTATTATCATCCTCTAAAAAGGTAGGGTAATGAGGGCTAGAAATGTGATTAACCATGTCCTGGAATTGATCGACATCTAAGTTTTTGGTGTCATTTTCCGTGCTCAAAGCATCGTCAAGGACTTTCTTATGTCTTGGAGACAACTCTAAAAGATCAAAGATCGAAATATGAGCGAGGGTTCTTTGTAATTTATCAACAAGACTATAATTTGACTTAGGATTGACAGCTTGTTTCAAGGTGACAAGCTTGGATGCCACTTGCTTTGGTTTAATTGACTGACTGGAATTGGGTCCTCTAATGAATACGAGACCTTGATTTCTTGTAACAACATTAAGAGTTTAGGATGATGCTCTAGAGTTGGGACTCCTTAGCACCACAACATGTTCTTCATCAAAGACAAGAGGAGAGTCTACATCTAGATCATAAGCATAGGGATCTCTACCCCTCATCATACTGACATTATCTTCTACAAATTCCAACATGTTGATAGTATTCTCCGCATCTGTGTAGGTGTAATTGATCTTAGCTTTAGAGGTTTCCCCATTTTCATATTTGGGAAAAGGTTCCTTGAATGCCTTATGATCGGCGTTGGTGTTCAATCCATCTATCATAAGCTTTCCATTCTCAATGAGATCCTTAATGATATGTTAGAGTTTGTAGCAGTGTTCAATGTCATGTCCAATACCATTTTGAAATATGCAAAAGGCCTTCTCATCCCACCAATGTGGTTTAACATCCGGTATACAAAAATTCACAGGATCTTGAGGATGTACAAGGTTGTTAGCAATAAGTGTTTTCAAAATATCCGCATATGAATCACCAAGCTTTTCAAACTGACGTCTTTCTCTCTTAGGCTTATCTTGGTATCTAGACTTACTTTCTTGTTGATTGGATCTATTGAGCTTCATAGCTTGAATGATGCTAGATAAATGGAGCACAGGTTGATCTTTTGGTTGGGAGGAATCCACAACTCCATCATTAACCACTTGTTTGATCCTATTCCAATGTGTGTTCTTCCCTTTATCCTTGTTAGAGTTGTTATTGTTTTGACCATTGTTGTTGTTATTTCCATGTTTGGTCAAAATTCCTTGTTCTCTTAAAACATATTCAATCCTACATGCGGTATCAACCATGGTGTTAAATGAATCAAAAGCCATCTTCTTAACTTCATACCACAGTCCAGGAACTAAATTTCTAACAAGGATGTCAATCTTTTCATTTTCAGGAATGGTTCTAGAATAGAAAGAGCATTTTTGCCTCCACCTTTGCAACAAAGTGACAAAGGATTCCCCTTGGTTCTACTTTAAATTACATAAGTCAAGCAAGGTGATAGATCTTGACAGATTGTATGCAAAGTGTTGAACAAATCTTTGAACAAGCTCCTTGAAAGTCCTAACGGGGGGAGTTATTTTGATGAACCATTCCATTGCCTGACCCTTAAGACTCCTTAGGAAAAATCTCATGAGATACGAGTCATCTTGATGGAATTCAAAACTTGTGGTATAAAACTGGTGCACATGATCATGTGGATCTCCACTCCCATCATATTTGTCATATTAAGGAATTTCAACCTTCCTAGGAAATTCTTTCATGTCAACACTCTTATCAAAAGGAATAGGACAAATTGAGTCCAATGAGAAAGAATTCTTAGGTGCCAACATCTTTTCCATCATGTGTTTCTTTTCTTTGATCACCTCATCCTGGGATGGACCTTGTTTCTTAATCTTTTTATCCACATCAAAATTGTAAGGGACCCTAGCACCCTTGTTGATTAGGCTCTCTAGGAACTTATCCTTGTTTTTCTCAAAATATTTCTCCACATACTATTGGAAAAGTGGTTCTTGTTGCATTTTCATGAAGTCTTGGGAGTTGCGGTCAAGACTCGAGCTACTACCCCCATATTGTGAACCATGATGAGCACGTTGGGAAGGTTTTCTTGAGTTCCTAGGAGGTGTTTGTCTCCTATAATGATCATGTCTATAAGCCCTTCTTCCTCTAGGGATAGGAGATCGTGATGGCGATCTTGAATGTCTCCTACTTCATGGAGTCTCAGGAGGAGTAGATGGAGGAGAGCTGTTTCCACCACTAACATGCATGTTATTGAATCGATCATTGATTTTCTTAGCCAAGAGCCTATATTTCTCTTCTTGAAATGCTTTCTTTTCCATTTCTACCAAAGTCTGTCTCTCCCATTCTAGGGGTCTAATTTGTTCTTTCTTACGAGATTGTTCATTTAGGAAGGCTTTCTTTTCACACTCAATCCTCTTAATCCTTTCATTCATGTAACCTGAAGAGGTCTTGAGTGGTGAACTTGGTCTTGAATTTCTAAGCAAGTTGTTGGTATAAGTTGTATTGACATGGGTGTCATAACATTCATATTCTTTGCTTTCATGTTGTGATTGATTATCTTGATAAGTATGTCTTTTACCCCTCTCTCTCTCTCAGCCCTTTGGTGTGCATCTAGATATCTTGTTGAAATAAGAGGTGAAGTTGGTATACTATTATGAGAGGAACCACTAGATGAAATAGCATCCCCATACTTTGCAAACATGTCGTCAAGACATTTATCCCTCTCTTCCCTCTCCCTCCAAGTCATTGTGTAAGTCATATCCATAGAAGAGTGAAAAGGTACTAAGGGGGTACCCAAATCACTAAGGTGACTCTTGGAATCAAACCACACTTCCGAGTTGTTCCTAGGTGATTGATCAAATATGGGTTCTTTTCCCTTATGTTTTTGGAGACTTTGAACTAGGGGTAATTGGTTAAAGACAACTTGAGGTCATTTTCCTTGATTTACTTGATATCTTTTTGTAACTAGCATGAAAGAAAAGGTACTAGTTGATAGGATTACCCTAAGAAACATTGGTACCAAACTAGGATAGTAAAGGCATTAACTTGTCCAAAAAGAGGTGATAAGATAGAATTTGCAAGAGGCGTAAGCCAA
>MU224975.1:3292776-3304236 GCA_018584345.1 Thuja plicata | reverse complement strand
CCTCCCCACTTCCCCACATTCTATCTCCCTTCTCACCCATAACAAACTTCCTCCCACCTACAACCGTCCACCTCTCTCACTCCCTCCACTTCCCTTCTCCCTTATGCCAACCCCCATCCCTGCACGCTCCTCTTCTCTCCACTACCTCCCACCAACACTTCACTCTTTCCCTCTGCATCCTCCCCTTCCCCTTCCGATCTGCTTCCATATCTCCATTTTTTCTCTCTCACTGCTTCTCTGATCTTTTGCGCATACTCCATCCACACCTGCAGCCTCTGCTGCACCCCTCTGCCCATATCCACCCCTTCCTGCACAACCACTTCACCCGAGTTCCCTCCATACTCCTCTTTCATGGCTGCTTCTTTTCATACCCTTCTCCTACTACTTCATCCCACCCTCTGCCTTTGCTATCCATGCAGACAACTTTCCCCTCTTCTTGCGCTCATATCTCCACCAAACACCATTCTTCCAATACGCAGCCCCAAGCCATGTGTTTCCACTTGCAACCCACGGGTATTCAACATTCTTCAAAATCAGATTTTCATATCCGATCTTCAACCAAACAACCCACCAACCCTCCAAACAAACTGACAAATCAGAGAACGCCATGTGGTACCCTGCAACTAAGACAGACCTCCACAGTCAGTGATAAATCAGAACAAGAGGGGATTTTATGTTATTTTATTTTTGCCAAGCAAGACTTTCCACACCCTTAAATAGGTGGTCGTTTGACCATCATTTTTCAGGGTTACCCACATTTTGTGATAGTCTCCAAGACATCAAATTTAAGCTCGCCAGTTTAATGACATCATCAAACACTTAGCTAATTTTCAAACTTGCAATCCATAACGAAACACTTTTACGGAAACACACATAACTTTTGCATACGGGCTCTGTTTTTGACGATTCAAAAAGTGCTGAAAAGATGATTCAGAGAAATTTTCAGATCTATATGCTTCTTTATCATATTTCTTATCAAAAATCAGTTGCACATGTTCCAAGTCAACCCTTATTTTTTGCAAACTAATCTAATCAAATCGAACACAAATCTCAAATGCCTTAAGCAAATTGAACACATAACTCTTGAATGCATTAACATAATTGAAATCATTTTTCAAAGTTTTTCAAAGTTTTCCAGATTTAGATTCCTAAAAGTTGAACAAGTAACGAAATCAATCTTGAATGACTTAAGCGGCAATTGAACCCTTAATCCAAAAATCAAATCTTGAGTGCCTAAGGATCAAACATTCTATCTTTGAGTTTTTCAAGTCATGCAAGCAACCAAAACACTTCAAACTTTGGGTTTAAAACTAAACACTTAATCACACTCAATCTCGAATGCACAAGCAAATCAACACTTTTTTTTAGTTATTTTTTAAAAACATGCAAGCAATCAAACACTTTCAAAATTGGGGCTTAAAACTGAACAACTCAAACGAATCAAATCTTGAATGATTTAAAGCAACTAGACAAGGAAAAATCACATTTCAGCTTGGAGCACTTAAAATAAACCACTTGCAAGTTTACTTTTGCATACAAATCAAATATTTCTAACTTATCAGATAATCAATCAAGTGTTTGATGTCTTTGGTGCGCTTGCACAAATCCTTTTTTATAATGCAACCTCACTTCACGCACTATCCTCTCCCATTGGCTCTCATTGTCGTTGGTGCAAGAGAAAGGTGATTGTGACCATTCCAACTTTTTTTGCAGATCTACTAATGAAAAAATCTTTAGATCTGCTTAGAGGGGCCTGTCCAGAAGAAGCATGAGTCCTTCTAGAGAATGACCCCAAACCGGTAAATCCTTCAGTTGGTATATAAATAAGGCGCTAACCAAAAGAGCGTCTATATCCTTTCAAGCTCGGGCATGTCATGTTCAATGGTAGTCTAGACTGGGTAAAATCCCCAGCATATCGACATGATTGAACTAGGCTCTTAAGTGAGTCATGCCATACAAACCAATTGCGGGGAAAATATAAAAATACTATCAACTAATCAATCTAGAAACCTACGTGATCCATCCCCAAAATCTTGATAATTGGCTGGGCAAGGAAGATAGTAACTTCCCTGAGAAATTCACACATTTGTGCCACCTTAAACATTTGGAGTCGGCTAATACGACATCATAACTAGAGCCTTGTGCTTGGTGATGGTCGTATTCTGATTATCTCTTGTGTGTGTGCCTATGTATGTGGACAAAGGTTTTCAAGCTCACTGCATCCTTAAGGTAGAAAGTGCTTGTATGTGTTTTTAGTGTTACAAAACCTTGTGCAAAACAGTTCTCAAACATACACAAATTTGAAGGTTTTGAAAGTCCTTTTTCCAAGGAGATTGACATTTCATGCTTCTTGCAAGGTTGCTTTGCCTCTTGCAAGATTGTTTGCTGACAAATTCCAAAAGTTCATCACTTTTTCCAAAAGAAAAAACAATCCAAGGCACACTTGTCATAGTCATTTCATACAAAAGTATTAGATTGAACTCATGTCCCATTCCACCAAGCATTAGAAAGTGAAGACTCCTTTTCCACATATCTACCAAGAACAAAAGGCCATAACCAAAGAGGCCAAGAAATATCAATATATCACTGAAATCATTGAGGTAGAAAACCACAAACTTGAGGAATACGAGAGGGTCTAGTACAACTACAAAATTCTTTTCTTTCTATAGAAATTCCACACCAACAATGCGTTCATTCACTTTGAGCACTCCACCAATCCAACATATCATCCATTTGTTCATGCAAACACACGTACTTGATTTCACACAGTATGCCTAGCAGCTTCATCACTACAATCAGTCACTCTTCCTCTTCTTAGATCACTTCGCCTGCATTGAGGACTTCCCTAGTTGTCATCCGTAGAATCAAATCACACATCATCCAAAGCATAATCCTAGCATAAATCTGCATTCAATCCTAAACCATTCCTTAGAAATCCTAAACCATTCCTTAGCACATCCTAGTTAATCCTAAACCAATCTTAGCCAATCCTAGACCAATCCTAGCAACCCTGCATCAACTTTTAGCAATCCTTATCATCCTAGAAACCACATCCTTCACTTAGCATCCTAGCCTCTTTTTGAGTTTGCTTACCCTTCATCCTAAGTCAAGGATCATCATCTTAGGTATCTTTAGAATGACACACCGCTCTAAGATAACCCCCTCCATCTATGAAACCTCATCACCTTGAGAAAAAGGTTGGTTCACATTGACTGAGGATCTCGTTAGCTGAAGACTACAAGTCTATCCTAGGTTTTGACAATCATATCCACCTTGATCGTACATTAGGAAAGAAATCCTTAATCAGTCTTTTTTCACCAAGTCACCCTTAGTATTTTAGGAAGCATCACCATCATTGTAGGTAGCGTCATCCTAGATCATCATCTTAGCACCATCATCCTTAGCTTCCTACGAACATCCTTGCATTACATCTTGCACCTCATATCCCCTTAGGCTAATCATTTCATGCCACCTATTACATGAGCCACTAAGAAGAGGAAGAACATGGATCCTAATCTTGCAGCTAGTTCATCTAATCTCATGATTGACCACACTAATGCTATGGTCTCCTATGCGCCTCATCCCAATGAACAAACTGAGCACATTTGGGTAGACACTAATGAGACTCCCACCATGAGCACCATAGAGACGTTTATCAATAATCTAGGGCTTGTCCACATGGTGAATACCATGAGTGGATGCAACAACAATCAGGTACTTGCAGATATCCAGCAAAGAGGAATCCAATTGCCACCTTGGCTCATACCAACGCTTATAACGTGACCTATGGCACTCCTAGGAGAATTTCCTCATCCCATGAGGAACATAGTCGCTGATCCCCTTCAATGAGATTTACAAGTGGGAACTCTCATCTCACAAATCATACAACCTACCATCTCACCATCCATCGTGCATACTACACCACAATCCACCCCATTTTCCATCATGGGAGCCTCACCTCCTCCACCATTAGCAACACAAGAGGCAACCCCCATCATCACACAAATACCTACACCTATCCAATCCACAGCCGCTCCATCCTCACAAACTTTCCCTCCATTTGTGGCACAATTACAACCACCACCAGTCGCCACTCAACAAGCTAGCACTCCACCAACCACCACTCAACCCATCCAAACTGCATCAACCAGTTTGCAACCACAAACCACACAAACCATCAATGCCACACTGCCTACTTCCACTCCGACTTCCATTCCTACATCGCATCAGCAACAACCGTTATTCACTACAGGCATGCCACCCATAAATCATCTCAATCAACCTATGTTCCCACAAGGGCCCACTTTTCATGCACAAACTGCAACACACTCACAAAACATACCAACGCTTCTTTCGCAAGCATCATCCAACCCAATTCCTCCATTATTTGGCTAAGCAACACAAGGTGCTTCATCTTCCACATGGAACTATTCTCAAGCACAACCTTTCATCACTCTGTTCACATCCCAACAACAACAACAACAACCTATGCAACAACAAAAACAACCTATCCAACAACAACCCATCCAACAATATCAAAAACCTATCCAACAACAACAATAACCCATCCAACATTAGCAACAACCCATCCAACAACAAAAACATATCCAACAACAACAACAACCTATCCAACAAAAACAACAACCCATACAATAGCAGCAACAACCCATCCATCAACAACAACCTATCCAACCACAACAACAACCTATCCAGCAACAACATCATCCTATCCCACAACAACAACCTCTCCAACAGATACAAACCATCCCACAACAACTTATCCCACAAAAACCACCTTTCCCACAACAACAACCACAAATATAGGGGGCAAATCCATTCACCACGCACTCATTGCAGAAATTTTCTAACCCCTTTGTGAACGCACAAACCACAACCCAACCCACTCAGCAACAACAAAGCCACTTCACCAACTATCTAGCTGTACCATCTTCCACTACATCACAAATCATTCCACCACTGCAACAACCCAACAACACCAACTATTTTTCCACTGCAACTGGGGGCATCCCACCACAAAATACCTATCCTCCATCCTTTGGCAACACAACACCACAACCTTATACAAGCGCACCACATGCCCCGCCCATTTACCCAACACTAGAGAAAATACATGCCTACTTTCAGCAGTTACAGTAGCAACATCAGGCATTTCCATGTCCCACACCACAATATTCCCCTCAGCTGCAGTTCCCACCACCCCCACAACCTATCTGTGTGGACCCAACACCATAATACCCTCCACAAAACCCTTAGTATTCACCCACTCAATTTGACCCGTATCTCATGAGCGGGATCAACATGATAGAAAATAACAATCCTCCACCAACCAATCAAGAGTGGGAAGACATGAAGAATTCTCTAAAAGAGATACGTGCTAGAACTGAAGCAAAGACCTTCAAATTTGAGGAAGTCTATACTTATCTGTTCGACCGATCCCTCACAAGTATCCCCTTTCCCAAGCACTTTAAAATACCTAAGTTTGACAAATACAGTGGAAAGGGAGATCCCGTCAGTCATGTAAAGGAGTTCTACATGGCATGCCAAGAAGTGGCATATAGTGACAATTTCCTTATGCGCTTATTCCCCAAGAGTTTGGGAGGGGCCATTCTCGAATGGTTCTACAAGATCCCTTATGGCACAGTGTCCACATTTGCATAACTCTAAGAGAAGTTTGTATCCTAATATGTGCACAATATAGAGAATGAACTCTCCCTTTTTGATTTATGTAATTCCAAACATAAGAGAGAAGAGAGCCTAACAAATTACCTTCAACACTGGCAATGGCTTACTACAAGATTGTCCTATCAACCCCCGAGCAACATCTCATAAAAATATTTATTAACAATCTCCATCCCAAGCTTGCCTATAATATGCACATGAATTGTATACAGAATTATCAGGACATAAGAATCAAAGGCATGGATCTTGAAAGAGGTCTTGTAGAAGATGGTGCAATAAAGCACTATAAGGAATCACAACCTGATAGAGGCAACAATGATCGCTCCAGATATTGGAACAAAAATAAGAATGTTATAATAGATGGAGCCACTGACACTAAGCATGTCCAGATTGTTGTGGCAGGTCCTCAAGCATCCACTCCTGCATACCAACAACCTCAACACTATCAACATAATACCCAAGTGCAGGCATACCAACAACAAAAGCCCTATCAGTAGAATTCCCCAGTACAGACCTATCAGCAAACACAGTATCAACAAGTTCCACCTTCCCCAGCTTATCAACAAGCAAACCAACCCCAAGCTGCACCATAGTACACTATACACCCACAATAAGCTAACCAACCCAATTATCAGTATCATCCTCAACATACACATAATCAAACTAATGTAATATCAATCTAATAGGGACAGTACCGACCATGAAGAGATCAAAATGCACCTAACTACATGTTCACCCCTTTGGGTGAACCCATCAATCTCATTTTCCAAAGAATGGAGGCAGAATACTTGGTAGTATATCTGCCACCAACACAACGTTTTGAGAACTCTTCTTCAAAACCACAATGGTTCAATGAAAATGAATATTGTGACTACCACCATGTTAAGGGATACACCATGATCAAGTGCATGAAGTTAAAGCACTATATCCAAGACCTAATTGATCACAAGGAGATTGAAATGGATTCTACCAACAAAACCTCACCCAATAGCAATCTAAAAATATACCAAAATACGTTCCCAAACCATGCCAATAACACGGGACCTACCAACACACACAATGCATCAACATCCAATCAAGACAAAGTAAAACAAAGTGCTCATATTAATAATAACACCACTGCTCATGTTGAGTATGGTAGCCTCATCGGTTGTATATCCCAAGTTGAGCCATCTGTCAACATCATTCATGTGAAAGGTGCCGATACTATTTGTGCTATTACCACGCATCATGGACGCATAACTGTTGTAGGTGATAGTACTACCTCATCCTTTGGGGCATAATATAACTTATTGGAACATCTAGGGAATACACCTGCCCAAATATCCATCTTGGATCTCTTGCGCACATCACCTGTCCATCAAGAGATCTTGCATAAAGCTTTGCAAGAGTCACACATTCCCAACAACATGGATCCTGGTCAGTTTCAAAACCTAGTGGGTCAATTATCCACATCTTATGCTATATCTTTTAAACCCATAGACATGCCATCTATTGAGCCTGATCATCTCCTCCCTCTTTGCATCGCTGTCATGGTCTGAAACTTCTCTGTTAAGCGGGTCATGATAGATAATGGTTCGGCCCTGAATCTATGTACTTTAACATTTGTAAAGAAATTGGGATACATTGAGGCTGATATCATGAATGATGTCATCACAATCAAGGCCTACGCCAATCTAGAACAAACATTAGAAGGTAAAAGCTCCTTTCCCATTCAACTGGGCCCGACAGTACAATAGACAACTTGCCATGTGGTCGATCTTGAGCTCCCATACAACATCCTCCTTGGACGCCTATGGATTCACTCTATGTAGGCTATCACTTCCACCTATCATTAGTGTATCAAGTTTCCACACAAAAGAGTTGAGATCACTATCCATGCAGATCCCAAGCATTTCGCATATTTCCATGCATTGGAAGCCTCCCATCCAGATTCAAATCATTGTTCTAGGACTTACATTGGCACATCCATCACTAGTTCCTCTAACCCCCTTCCAGATTTGAACACTATCCTTGCATCCACTTTGTCCACTGTCAAGATTGACCATCAAAGCTATGGAGAATATAGTCTAATTAATGCTTTCACTATTGGAGCCCTTCCAGCTGATCCACATACACATGGGCATGCATCCAGTTACATTGAGCAAAAGCCACCTGAACTAACGCAATTGGGTCCTACCACCTTTCTTTCTCATGGCATTCTAAATAGATAGGAAATGACACCTGATATCAATAAATGGCTCTACAAAGATCCCACACCTCCTGACAGTGGCCTCTTGAATCACTTCAAAGATAAATATCCCTCTACCCACAAATTGGTCACCGAAAAGTGGAACTATCAAGGAGGTGGACTAGGCTCTAAAGAACAAGGCATGAGAGCCCCCATTGTGCCCTCCAAACTTCTAAAGCACATTGGTATAGGATTTGAACATGATACATCTAGCCTTGGCCATAACATGACTGGGGGCACTAAGGAAACCAGTCTAACTTATCACATTCCCTTGGGAAACATACACAAATTTGAAGACATCCTGGAAGAGAAAATTGTGAGAGCCTATGACGATATTGACGATGACATTTTCCTTGGTAACTCTGACCTTTTCCAATTATATCTCAACTTCATTGGCCTTCCACTCCTCCATCCTGAGCTCATTAACTGGGACCAACCAAGCGTCATCCTGATAGACAAGTTTGAAAGCATGGCCATGCTCCTAAACTTCATGGGAGCTACAGATCAGGAACCAGATTGGGGGCAGAATTCCACACATGTGTACACCTTGAACCCAAAAGCATACTTTGGGGGTGAGGAGGACTCTAGCCACCAAATTGAAAAGAAAAAGAAAAAAGAAAAAAATGTATCTCTTAGTGAAAACCCTTCTGGGGCACTATCAGATCAGAAAAAATAAAAAATAAAGGGCGCATCTCTTGGTGAAAACCTTTCTGAGGTTCTAGGAGATGGAGATTATCCTCTCCATATCATCAATGATTACAGGTCATAACAGTCATCTATTCTCATCGAGGAAACCCAACTTGTTAATCTGGGTAGAGAGGACCAGCCTCGACTCACTCACATTGCAACATCCTTGATAGGAAATAGCCTTCACAACTCTTTTAAGAGAATACTCAGGCATCTTTGCATGGTCCTACTCTCACATGACTAGATTGGATCTAGATTTTGTAGTACATCATCTATCGGTGGATCCTAACATCAGACCAGTCAAATAAAAGCTCCAGAAAATGCATCCCAACGTTGCACTAATGGTCAAAACAAAACTTGAAAAGCTCTTGGAAGCTGGAATCATCAGAGCCATAGACTACTCAGACTAGATTTCAAATATGTTCCAAGTCTCTAAACTAGATAGCTCCATCAGAATCTGCACCAACTTCTGGGATTTAAGAAAAGCATGTCCAAAAGACAACTTTTCATTGCCTAACATCGACATGACAGTGGACCTCACTACTGGACCTAAGATGTTGTCTCTCATGGACATATTTTGAGGATATAATCAGATCCGTATAGCAGAAGAAGATTAACATAAGACAAGATTTACAACCCCATGGGGTACCTTATGTTACAACATGATGCCATTTGGGCTCAAGAACGCTGGAGAAACATATCAGAGGGCCATGACCGTCATATTTGATGACATGATCCATAAGATCCTTGAAGATTACGTGGATGATATATTGGCTAAGTCACAAAATAGAATGGATCACCTAAATGATCTAGAGGTAGTGTTTGATTGACTTCCACATTATGGTCTCAAGCTAAATCCAAAGAAATGTGTCTTTGGAGTTACATCAGGAAAGCTTCTTGGATTCATCGTCTCAAGGTGTGGCATCGAGATAGATCCTAAAAAAGTTAAAGCAGTCATGGAAATGCCTCTGCCAAAGACACTCAGATAGCTGCACAGTCTACAAGGAAAGCTTCAATCAGTTCACTGCTTTATATCACAGCTTGCAGACAAATGCCAACCTTTCACGCATTTGCTAAGGAAAGATCATAGTTTTAAATGGGATCCTATATGCCAAAGAAGCTTCAACAAAATCAAGGAATATCTAGAAAATTCACCTATCTTAGTGACACCTACACTAGGAAAGCCTCTCATATTGTATATATCTGCAACAAAAATAGTACTGGGGGCACTCTTGGCCTAGTTAGATGACAATGGAAAAGAGCACGCTATATACTACATCAGCCGCACTTTGGTGGGCTATGAGATAAATTATACACCAATGGAAAAAGCATGCTTAGCAATGGTTTTTTCTACTCAAAAGCTTTGTCACTACATGCTTAGTCACATAGTCAAGCTTATATCAAAAGTAGATCCACTCAAGTATCTACTATCCAAAACTACTCTTATAGGCTGCATGGCTAAATGGGTCATGCTTCTCAGTGAGTTTGATATCCAGTATGTAGACAGAGAAAAGCTGTCAAAGGTCAAGTCATCGCAAATCGGTTAGTAGAGGCACCATTGATTGACACATTTCCTTTAGTCATGGAATTTCCTGATGAATATATGTTCATGATCGAAGAACAACCAGCCATGAAGTTATTCTTTGATGGATCCTACACATCACATGGTTCTGAGGCAGGAATCCTATTTGTTACCCCACAAGGTGACTACATCCCGAAATCATTCAAACTGGGATTTCCTTGCACTAAAAACATAGCTGAATATGAGGCACTGATTGCAAGACTTGGCATGGCCATCCAGTGGAACATCACAGATATCAAAGTCTTTGGTAATTCTCAGCTAATCATAATGTTGGAGATTTACTTCTGGCAGCTAGTTGATTGTATGTTTGTCATTGATTGCAACATATAATATATAGCAGTGTTCTATATGTACTTATCAAAATGATGTTATCAAGACTTGCGTAGTTATATTCATGTTGTAGACATGTTTATATTTTGTTCATACACGCAGACTTAGATATGAAGTTTCAGTTGTGTTGTGTAATTCTGTTAGTGGCAGTTACAGTTTCTGGAGTTTGTCTGTATAGAGCTGACCTATTGCATTGGTTCTTGAGTTGCGCTTATCTTCAGGATATGTGTGTGTATATTCAAGATTAGTTATGAGTTGAAGATAGTTATCTAAAGGCACCAAACATGTTTCAACAAGATTTCAAAGTTAGAGTTAATTTGGTGAGGCCGAATTAGTGAAGCGTCGCATCTATTCAGTTTATATTGTGCGATTGTAATTATGCTTGCGTGGTTAGTTAAGCTGACAAGGATGTTATAAAGAGTTGCCTAACAGGTCCCATGATCTCATACTTTGAGGAAGATACTTATAGTAGCTCATTTGTGGAATGCTAAGTGTGAATGAGAAGATAAGAGACAGAAAATGTACAGAGCAGAATATTAGTTGTGTTTCATTCATCAAGGATCTATGTGAAGGAGAAGTGAAAGATTGAAATACATTGGAACTGATCAAGACAACAGGTCTACTCTACAATTCATGATCAGATATAGTGCATATCTATTCTACAGAAGGTTGTAGCCTTCACCATTGAAGGAGTGAGATTTTGGACAGTGAGTCCTCACCCTTAATAGGGTTATTTGTAAAAGACTCCTAACAGGGTCAGACCCTTAACAAAGTCACTATACTTATTGCATTGTAAAGAACAAATCCTAATAGGGTTGCAAGATCTTCTAATAGGGATTATTATAAACAAGTATAGTTCATTGTGGGTGTTAATTCCCACCGGGGTTTTTACCATTTGGTTTCCCCGTAACCAAATTGTGGTGTTGTCTAT
>MU224975.1:3222731-3233592 GCA_018584345.1 Thuja plicata | reverse complement strand
TATAAATCAGTGACCAATACTATTCTAGCATGAAGGATTTAATTCAAATTTAAGCTAAAAAGATGAAAAAGCATGTAATCTAGCTTTAAAAGATGAAACTAAAACAATGAACTAGCATGAGATAATATGTGAAATGCAAATCTAGGATGAATCCAACAGCATAACAATGCATTTTTATCTAAATGTGAAGGCTTATTTGCTCTCAAAACAAGCTTCTATTTATAGAAGAATGAGAGAGAGAGAGGGGGGACAAGGTTCATTTATGAATTAGAAGACTCATAAATGAAGATGTAAGAGCCATTAATGCCCAAGGAATTAATAAGGCATGGGAGAGACATAGGCTTAAGGAATCTTCCTTAATAAGTCATTAATGAAAGCCTTAAAGAGGTAAGGGAAGATGTAAGAGAGTGGCTTGAGAAAATGGACTTTAAGAAAGTCCATCTTGAGAAAGTGGACTTTCTCAAGTGGGTTGAGTTGTTAAGTATTCCTTAATGGAATGTGACAACATTAGGAGGTGGGTTAGAGAAGAATTTAGGATTAGAATTAGATTAGCATGGGTGAATGGGTTGAGAAGGGTTAGAAACCAGGGTAGAAGCGGTTGAGATAGGTTAGGTTGGGGTTTTGAGGGAATATTAATAAATGAAATAAACTGATTTAATTCATTTAGAAATATATGAATTAATTATTTAAACAATTTAATTGCTTTTTAATAATTAGGGGACTATAGCCATTTTAATTAAATTAAATAGGCTAGGGGAATGGGTTAATTACAAGTAGATATTTGATTTAGGGATTTATTTAATTCCTTTATAATTAAATATTATAGCCATGTTTGATTTTTGATTTGATTTGATTGGTTGAAATTGATTTGAATTACATGGCTATAATAGTTAATATAAATCAGTGATAAAAATCACCTAAGACATTAAATTGATTTAAAGAATTATGCCAAGCAGTAACAGGGTCGTTTGGACATAATTGAGGGTATGATTACACTTAGGGCAAATAGGGTCCATAGTTAGAACATACCGAATTAAGGTGGTTACAGTAGTAAGTTGATATAAGTTATTCAAGACATTCATCTTGTAGGACAAAAGATAACTTGGGAAATAATTTGTGGTTATAAGTTTTGAAGGGTTGATTTAAGGATTAAAATTTGAGGCCACTGATTCACCCCCCCTCTCAGTTATTACTAACAATTGGTATCCGAGCTTGTGTGCTCAGAAGGAAGGTTTCAAGACCTAAGCCAAAGATCGCAAGATGTGCCCAAGTTGAACAAGGACACCTTTGCTTCATGACAAAGTAGGATAAGACTCCACTTATCAGGTATTGGTAATGATGTTACTCAAATCCTAGAAACTGAATATGTGTTGCCCACAGGAGCACCAACAGTTGAACAAATGAGAGAGAAGCATGAACACAACAACATGATGATAGATATTCCTTCCTCACTCTCCGATACTCAATTTGAAGATGTCAAAGAATGCAAAACTGCAAAGTGGATGTGGGACAAATTGAAGCTTCTACATAGTGGTGACAAAAATGTTTTGAGAGCCAAGGCAGAAAGCCTTAGAGGAGATTTTGATGATCTCAAAATGAAAGAAGGTGAAAACATCACTCAGTACAACACAAGAATCAAAGAGGTAGTCAATTCTATCCAAGGAGTTGGAGATGTACTAGAAGAAGATACAGTGGTAAGTAAAATTCTAAGAACCTTACTGCCTACTTATGCTATTAGAGTATCTGCCATTCAAGAAATGAGAGAAGCAACAAATAGCAATGTTACTCTAGATAGTTTAATTGGAAGACTGATTTCATTTGAGATGAATAACTTTGATAATAGTGTCTTACCAAACATAGAGTTTGCATTCAAAACTTCTATGAGAATAAGTAAATCAAGTCACAAAAACACTATGAGAAAAGATAGTGATAGTGAAAGTAAATAAGATAATTTTGATGAAATTGAAGCACTTATGGCCATAAGAATGCAGAGAGGCAAAGGTAAATACAAAGGTAAATTACCACTTGTTTGTTTTAATTGAAAAGAGATTGGACACTTTGCAGCAAGATGTACTAACAGAAGAAAAGATGAAAGAAGTAATGATAGATCATCTAAAAAGAAGTCTGACAGAGGTGATTATAGAAGCTACCGACAATAAAAAAGAAGAGATACCTAAGACTATATAAAGACAAATAAAAGAAGGCTAGTTACCTAGGAAAGTGAAAGAATGATGATACGGACACCGAATCTGATGAAGACATCGAGATGGTGTTTGTGGCTGTAAAGGATGATTTAGATGATGATGAAGAAAGGTATGTAGAAACAACTCTCATATAAAAAATTAGCAAAAATGATGTTTGGGTCATAGATAGTGGCTGCACTTAGTATATGACCGATGATAAGCAAAAGTTTGAGATTTTTGAATACTATAAAGGTGGTTCAGTAAGAATGGATAATGATACACCTTGTCCAGTTGAATGTAGAGGAAGAATAATGTTGAATAAAAAGATAAAATGTGAGAATTATTATTGGGTAAATGGATTGAATTATAATCTATTGAGTGTTTCTTAGTTGAATAATTCAGGTCACAAAGTAGCATTTGAAAATAAGAAGGCAAAGATCTTCAATAAATCTAGAAATCCGATTGGTACTGGTGAGCAGATAAAAGGTAACTTATTCTATTTGAATGATACTGACTCCAGTTGTTTGATTGCTACAAATGAAGACATATGGTTATGGCACAAAATATTGTGTCATGTGAACTTTGACAACATGATAAATATTAGCAAAAAGAGAAATGTCAGAGGGTTGCCGATGATGACCAAGCCTGGCAATATCATGTGTAAGAATTGTCAAAAAGGTAAAATGATAAAGTCTAGTTTTAAAAGAAAAAGCCATACATCTGATGCAATTCTAGATTTAGTCCATACTGATTTATGTGGACCTATGAGGACAAAAAGTTTTTATGGAGATAAATATTTTATTCTCTATGTTGATGATTACTCTAGAATGATGACAGTCATGTTTCTAAAAGATAAATCAGAAGCATTTAAGATGTTTAAATGGTACAAAGCAATGGTTGAGAAGAAAAGTGGTAAGGATATAAAATGCTTGAGGTTAGATAGAGGAGGGGAATTTATTTCAGATGAATTCACTAACTTTTGTAATGAGCATGGAATCAAAAGATAAGTCTTTGCACCAAGAACACCACAACAGAATGGAATTGCTGAAAGAAGGAATAGATTCATAGTTGATTGTGAAAGGACACTGATGATAGAGAAAGGCATCACCCAAATCTTTTGGAGGGAAGTTTTCAGTACTTCTATTTACACATTGAACAAAGTATAATTGAAGAAAGACACCAGAAAGACACCTTATGAGCTATGGTATGGATACACACCCAATGTAAGTTATTTCAAAATTTTTGGCAGTCAATGTTATATCTTAAAAGATGATAGAAATGGAAAAATTGACTCTAAGAGTGATGAAGGAATTTTTCTAGGGTATTCTACCAAGAGCAAGGCTTATAAATATCTAAAAAAAGCGTCTAACAAAATTGTTGAAAGTGCAAATGTAAAGATAGATGAATTTGCAGAGAAGAATGAATAGGAAAGCACCAAAGAACCAGAGGACTACAATAATTTAACTTAAAATGAGGAACTTGACACTCTACCCTTCCAATAATGTAGAGCTCTCAAGCAATAGATCATTGCACCTGAGCATCAGGCTGCAAATACCAACGGTCAGGATAATGATCAAGATAATGTACAAGGTGATGAAGAACAGAATGAAGAAAAAAATAATGATCAAACTGATAGACTAAGAGATGTACCTTTACTTGCAAGATATGTAAGAAATAACCATCCAGAGATCCAGATAAGAGGAGATAAGAAATCTGGTACAAGAACAAGAAGTAAGTCTCTAAACTCAAGCTGTCTAATTTGTGAGTTTGAGCCAAAATCTATCAATGTTGCACTTGATAATGAAGAATGGATAAGTGCTATGAATGATGAGATTGAAAAAAAAAAAACATGGTCACTTGTGCCAAGACCAAATGACAAGAATTTCATTGGTACAAAATGGTTATTCAGGAATAAGCTGAATGAGAATGGAGAAGTCACAAGGAATAAAGCAAGACTAGTATGCAAGGGGTATGCACAATAAGAAAGAATTGACTATGGAGAGAACTTTGAACCCGTTGTTAGACTAGAAGGAGTAAGAATATTAATTTTTTATGCTTCTTATAAAAGATTCAAGGTATATCAAATGGATGTTAAGTCCACATTCCTAAATGGATTACTTGAAGAAGAGGTATACATTGAGAAACCATAAGGGTTTGTAGATCCAGACAAGAGAAACATGGTATGTAGACTTCACAAAGCTCTTTATGGATTGAAAGAAGCTCCTAGAGCCTGGTATGAATGAATTCATTCCTATCTTATAAGTATTGGATTTGTAAGAATTAGTGAAAATAGTAACTTTACTTGAAGGAAGATACTGATGCTAACACTTTGATTGCTGAGATATTTGTTGATAACATCATATTTGGAGGCAATGATGTGCTATGCAAATCATTTGCAAATGAGATGAGCAAATAATTTGAGATGTCTATGTTTAGGGAGATCAAATTCTTTCTTGGTTTTCAAATCATGCAACAATGCGAAGGTATTTTCATTACACAATCCAAGTACATTAAAGAGGTCCTGAAAATATTCAAGATGGAAGAATCCAAACTAGTTGGAACACCGATGGCAACTGGATGTAAATTAACAAAGGAAGATAAGACATCAGAGTTAAATTAGACTTTTTACAGATAAATGATTGGAAAACTCATGTATGTTGTACACACTAGACTAGATATTGCACATGCAGTAGGAATAGTTGCAAGATTTTTTGCTAACCCCAGGGAATCACATATGACTATTGTGAAAAGAATTCTAAGATATCTAAAGACTACTGAGGAATATGAATTATGGTATAGAAGAGAAGGAAAATTTGAACTTAAGGTGTTTACCGATGCTGATTGGGTTGGAAATCTTGATGACGAGAAGAGCACAACTGGAGGAGCATTCTTCATGGGTGACAGACTTGTCACATGGATCAATAAGAAACAAGGGTGCATCTCACAATCTACTATAGAAGTAGAGTATGTTTCTTCTACTACAAACTAATCAAATATTGCATGGATCAAACAATTACTGGAAGGTATGCATATGCAAATTTTAGAACCAGTAATTATCTATTGTGATAATACAAGTGCAATAAACATTTCCAAAAATCCAGTCATGCATGCTAAAACAAAGCATATTGCCATCAAGTATCATTATTTGAGAGAAAAAGTTCAGGGAAAGGAGGTGATACTTGAGTATGTGCAATCAAAAGAACAATTGGCCGATAGTTTCACCAAGCCACTGCCCAAGGATGCATTTGAGTACTTAAGAAAAAGACTAGGGGATAGACCCTTGTCTACTGGTTAGTAAGCTGACTAGAAGGCTGTATCAGCCTACATATTATTAGAATATCATTCATGATTGATGCAAGCAAAAAGATGAACTTTAAAGCTACATCTATATGCAAATAGGTATATATCATCACCAAGAACCAGAGCATATTGTTGTATTGCTGATTAATAAGGGAAATTCAAGGAATATACTATGAATAGAGAGAAAATTTTGCTTGACATTAATGTCAGATATTTGTGAGATATTTGTTTCACATTGCTGTCAAAGGGAGAGAGATTATCCATATTATCACATCCTTCTAGAAAGGGAGCGAGATTATCCATTATCACATTAATCCAACAAGGAGAGATTATATCCTTAGGGAGAGAGATTGTATGGAGATATTATACAAAGGTAGAGTTGCTGACAAGTAAAACAAAAAACATCAAAAGAGGAGAACAATCAAAAGGAGAGAGTTTGACACAGTAGGAGAACACATCAAATCAGAGAAAGAAAGATTCTACATCCATCCAGTGAAGGGATTGAAGACAGATAGAAATCCTACAAGAATCAAATCAAAGCTACTTGAGCTTACCAAAAGCCAGAAATTTGTAATAGTTACATTAGGAAAGCTTGATGAAATTGTATATTTCATATTGTATTAGAAATAGTGTAGTATGATAATATAGTAAGTTGCCATCAATGTCAAAGAGAGAGATTGATGACATGTGACTGATTAAATGTTTGAAGATGTTAAGTTGATAATCATGCAAGGCATTAAATTAGTTAATGTATTGTATTGTAGTTGATGTCAACTTGATATAATCTGTACGGTCATGTAAATAATGCCAAAGAATTAGGAGAACCAAAGGAACCAAGGCTATTCTATCAGTAATGCATACAAGTCAAGTATTCACTAAATGACAAACAACACTGATGGAGTGCACCTGACAGGAAAAGAAAAAGAACAATGTCACAGTGATACCCGAAGAAGAAATGCACAACACTACCGACAAGCAGAGTCACAGTGTTGCTCGACGAGCAAAGCACAAAGTAACCCGATGGAAGAAAATATAGTGTTGATCGACAGATGGAGATCATGAAGCTAACTAGAGTCTCATCAATAGAATAGTCAGTTGTCACCGATGACTAACTACAGTGGTGACCGATAGAATAAACAGTTCAGAAAATGACAAAATATCTAGTTGGCAGAGCTAAATATAGAATTAACTAGTTGTCTACTTTATTTTATTCGACCAGAGATAAGTGATTGATTTAAAGCTAATTTGTATAGTTGGCAAGACGATATATATGAGACAAATTTGGAGTTATGCTTTAAATCTAATTGGCTGGATTGTTTATCATGCCAAGAATCAAGAATCAAGAATCAAGAACCAAGAAACAAGGAATATTGTGTCTATATAAGAGATAAGATTAATTCATTTACATATAGGGGATGAAGGAGAGTGAATAGAAAGAGGATGCTAAAGAAAAAATGATGAAGGACAACTTCATGCAGTGCTAATCAAACAAGCTGAAGGAGAGCTAAGGAATTCTGCACACAACCGACGAACAGTGAGTATAACATCACATAGCAGAAAGTGTGGAGCACAAGGATTGAATTGATACATTGGTTAGAGAGGTAATGTACTTAAATAGATATGAAAATCTGCAATTCAAAGTTGCAATATGAATAGGTCATAGTGTTTCAGTTTAACCATTGAAGCATCAAGTGTCTTAATCGAGCAGGACTTAATAATCTTCTATATATTGAGGTACATCCCAGGGAGTGCCAAAAAGGTTGATTCATGAAAGTAGCATTGGATATGCCCGATGCCTATTGACAATCTAAGAGAGAGGCTGATTCAAGGATGACACCATTAGATGCTCGATACTAAGTGACAACCTACATGTGTAAAATCCTCTAACAAGGCCACACCTAACAGTGTGTTTGTAACCTTTAACAGGGTTGGCTCCTAAAAATACTCACTTCAGAAGAGTGAAAATTTGGGGTACCGGTCCCAGTGGTTTTTACCCTAAGAGGGTTTCCATGTTAAAATCTATGTGTTATGTGTGTATGATTCATTTCTTTAGTGTTTTGTATCTTACATAATTCAATCTGGATATATCGGTAGACTTTACTTCGTTGTTGAGTTTCGGTAAATAGTTGACTACTTATTGGTAAACATAAAGAAGAAGGTTTAACAGAGCAATCTAACAAGTAGTAAGTTGATATAAGTTATTCAAGACATTCATCTTGCAGGATAGAAGATAACTTGAGAAATAATTTGTGGTTATAAGTTTTGAAGGGTTGATTTAAGGATTAAAGTTTGAGGCCACTGATTCACCCCCCTCTTAGTTATTACTAACAATTGGTATCCAAGCTTGTGTGATTAGAAGGAAGGTTTCAAGAACTAAGCCAAAGATCACAAGATGAACACATGAGATGTGCCCAAGTTGAACAAGGACAACTTTGCTTCATGACAAAGTAGGATAAGACTCCACTTATCAGGTATTGGTAATGATGTTACTCAATTCCTAGAAACTGAATATGTGTTTCCTACAGGAGCACCAAAATTTGAACAAATGAGAGAGAAGCATGAACACAACAACATGATGATAGAGCTTGCTTCCTCACTCTTCGATGCTGAATTTGAAGATGTCAAAGAATACAAAAATGCAAAGAAAAAATCCTTAGAGGAAAGTTTTATGATCTCAAAATGAAAGAAGGTGAAAACATCACTCAGTACAACACAAGAATCAAAGAGGTAGTCAATGCTATCCGAGGAGTTGGAGGTGTACTAGAAGAAGATGTTAGTAATAAATGAGAGGGGGGGTGAATCAGTGGCCTCAAAAATTTATCCTTTAATCACTAACCACCAATCAAATAAACATCAGATTATTAAGTCCTTACAAGATGCATGCCATGAAATACTTATAATGATTAACTGTCTGTCAGTTTTCCTTGTCTTTCCTTATTCTCTTTGATTACCGATATGTAGTACAACTATTTACCAAAATACAGTAAATAAGCATAGTATACCGATATATCTAGAAATGCATATGTGAAATGTAAAATAGTAAAGTAATAAACCATACACACATAACACTTGTATTTTAACGTGGAAACCTTGTTGAGGGAAAAAACCACTGGGACCGGTACCCTAAATTTTCACTCTTCTGAAGTGAGCCCTGTTAAGAGCCAACCCTGTTAAAGGTTACAAACACACTGTTAGGTGTGACCTTGTTAGAGGATTTTATCTTGATTGATTAGTACTGCATGAAGTTATCCTTCATCAGTTTCTCTTTAGCATCTTCTTTTCATTCACTCCCCTTAATTCCTTTTCTGTGAATGTAAATTGGAAATGAATAATGCTTGTCTCTTATATAGACATGATATTCCTTAATTCTTGATTCTTGGCATGAAAAATAGTCCAGCCAATCTGATTTAAAGCATAACTCCTAATTTATCTCATAGTTATCTTCTTGCCAATTGTACAAATCTTCTTTAAATCAATCACTTAACTCTGGTCTAATAAAATAATGAAAACAACCAGTTAAGTCTATCTTTAGCTCTTGCCAGCTAGATATTTTGTTGTTTTCTGAACTCTCTGTTCTGTTGGTCAAATCTCCAGTTAGTCATTGGTTACAATTTCTAGTTCTATCAGTGTGACTCTAGTTAGCTTTGGGATCTCCGTCCGTCGGGCATCATTGGATTTTTACTTGTCGGGTAACTCTATTTTTAGCTCGTCGGGAAACCTATGGTTTTCTTCATTGGGAAACACTGTCTTCACTTCTTCGAGTATCACTGTGACTTTTCTTCTTTGGCTTTACCAATGGTGTGCACTTTGTCGGTGTTGTGTGTCACTTAGTGAATACTTGACTTTTATGCATTGCTGAAAGCATAACCTTTGTTCCATTGATTCTTTGAAGTCTTTGGCATTATGTACATGATCATACAGATTATATCAAGTTGACATCAATGACAATACAAACCATTAACTAATTTAATGCCTTGCATTATCTTCAACTTAATATTATCAAACATTCAATCAGTTATATGTCATCAAAAGATACAGTGGTAAGTAAAATTCTAAGAACCTTACTGCCTACTTATACTATTAGAGTATCTTCCATTAAAGAAATGAGAGTAGTAGCAAATAGAAATGCTACTCTAGACATCTTAATTGGAAGACTGATTTCATTTGAGATGAATAACTTTGATAATAGTGTCTTACCAAACATAGAGTCTGCATTCAAAACTTCTATGAGAATAAGTAAATCAAGTCACAAAAACACTATGAGAAAAGATAGTGATAGTGAAAGTGAAGAAGATGATCTTGATGAAATTGAAACACTTATGGCTAGAAGAATGCAGAGAGGCAAAGGTAAATACAAAGGTAAATTACCACTTGTTTGTTTTAATTGAAAAGAGATTGGACACTTTGCAGCAAGATGTACTAATAAAAGAAAATATGACAGATCATCTGAAAAGAAGTCTGATAGAGGTGATTACAGAAGCTACCAAAAATAAGAAAGATGAGATACCTGAGACTATAAAGACAAAGGAAAGAAGGCCAGTTACCTAGTAAAGTGCAAGAATGATGATACTGACACCGAATCTGATGAAGACATCGAGATGGTGTTTGTGGCTGTAAAGGATGATTCAGATGATGATGAAGAAAGGTATGTAGAAACAAATCTCATATCTAAAATTAGCAAAAATGATGTAAAATTAATAGATAGTGGCTGCACTCACCATATGACCGGTGATAAGCAAAAGTTTGAGACTTTTGAATACTATAAAGATGGTTCAGTAAGAATGGGTAAAGATACACCTTGTCTAGTTGAAGGTAGAGGAACAATAATGTTGAATAATAAGATAAATGTGAGAATGCTTATTGGGTAAATAGATTGAATTATAATCTATTAAGTGTTTCTTAGTTGAATAATTTAGGTCACAAAGTAGCATTTGAAAATAAGAAGGCAAAGATCTTCAATAAATCTAGAAATCTGATTGGTACCGGTGAGAAGACAAAAGGTAACTTATTCTATCTAAATGATACTGACTCCACTTGTTTGATTGCTACAAACGAAGACATATGGCTATGGCACAAAAGATTGTGTCATGTGAACTTTGACAACATGATAAAGATTAGCAAAGAGAGAAATGTAAGAGGCTTACCGATGATGACCAAGCCCGACAATATCATGTGTAAGAATTGTCAAAAAGGCAAAATGACAAAGACTAGTTTTAAAAGAAAAACCCATACATCGGATGAAATTATAGATTTAGTCCATACTAATTTATGTGGACCTATGAGGACAAAGAGTTATTATGGAGATAGATATTTTATTCTCTTTGTTGATGATTACTCTAGAATGATGACAGTCATGTTTCTAAAAGATAAATCAAAAG
>MU224975.1:3193499-3222681 GCA_018584345.1 Thuja plicata | reverse complement strand
GAGATAGATATTTTATTCTCTTTGTTGATGATTACTCTAGAATGATGACAGTCATGTTTCTAAAAGATAAATCAAAAGCATTTAAGATGTTTAAATGGTACAAAGAAATGGTTGAGAAGCAAAGTGGCAATGAGCTAAAATGCTTAAGGTTAGATAGAGGAGGGGAATTTATTTCAGATGAATTCACTAACTTTTGTAATGAGCATACAATCAAAAGATAGGTCTCTGCACCAAGAACACCACAACAAAATGGAATCGCTGAAAGAAGGAACAAATCGATAATTGATTGTGCAAGGACACTGATGATAGAGAAAGGAATCACCCAAATATTCTAGAGGGAAGCTGTCAGTACTGCTGTTTACACATTGAACAGAGTACAATTGAAGAAAGACACCAAAAAGACACCTTATGAGCTATGGTATGGATACACACCCAATGTAAGTTATTTCAAAAATTTTGGCAGTCAATGTTATATCTTAAAAGATGATAGAAATGGTAAACTTGACTCCAAGAGTGATGAAGGAATTTTTCTAGGGTATTCTACCAAGAGCAAGGCTTATAAATGTCTAAACAAAACCTCTAAAAAAATTGTTGAAAGTGTAATTGTAAAGATAGATGAATTTGCAGAGAAGAATGAACAGGAAAGGACCAAAGAACCAGAGGACTACAATAAGTTCACTTACAATGAGGAACTTGACACTCTACCCTACCAAAAATGTAGAGTTCTTGAGCAACAAATCATTGCACCCAAGCATCAGGCTACAAATACCGACGATTAGGATAATGATCAAGATAATGTACAAGGTGATGAAGAACATAATGAAGAACAAAATAATGATCAAACTGATAGACAAAGAGCTATACCTATACTTGGAAGATATGTAAGAAAGAACCATCCAGAGATCCAGATCATAGGAGATAAGAAAGTTGGTACAAGAACAAGAAGTAAGTCTCTAAACTCAAGCTGTCTAATTTGTGATTTTGAGCCAAAACCTGTCAATCCTGCACTTGATAATGTAGAATGGATAAGTGCCATGAATGATGAGATTGAATAGATTGAGAAAAACAAAACATGGTCACTTGTGCCAAGACCAGATGACAAGAATTTCATCGGTACAAAATGGATATTCAAAAATAAGCTAAATGAGAATGGAGAAGTCACAATGAATAAAACAAGACTAGTATGCAAGGGGTATGCACAAGAAGAAGGAATTGACTATGGAGAGACCTTTGCACCTTTTTCTAGAATAGAAGGAGTAAGAGTATTACTTTCTTATGCTTCTTATAAAGGATTTAAGGTATATCAAATGGATGTCAAGTCTGCATTCCTAAATGAAATACTTGAAGAAGAGATATACATTGAGCAACCAGAAGGGTCTGTAGATCCAGACAAGAGAAACATGGTATGTAGACTTCAAAAAGCTCTATATGGATTGAAACAAGCTCCTAGAGCCTGGTATGAATGACTTCATTCCTATCTTATAAGTATTGGATTTTTAAGAACTAGTGAAAACAATAATCTTTACTTGAAGGAAGATACTGATGCTAACACTTTGATTGCTGAGATATTTGTTGATGACATCATATTTGGAGGCAATGATATGCTATGCAAATTATTTGCAAATGAGATAAGCAAAGAATTTGAGATGTCTATGTTTGGGGAGATCAAATTCTTTCTTGGTCTGCAGATCATGCAACAATACGAAGGTATTTTCATTACACAATCCAAGTACATTAAAGAGGTCCGAAAAATATTCAAGATGGAAGAATCCAAACCAGTTAGAACACCGATGGCAACTGGATGTAAATTAACAAAGGAAGACAAGACATCAGAGGTAAATCAGACTTTGTACAGATCAATGATTGGAAAACTCATGTATGTTGTACACACTAGACCAGATATTACACATGCAGTAGGAATAGTTGCAAGATTTTCTGCTAACCCCAGGGAATCACATATGACTGCTATGAAAAGAATTCTAAGATATCTAAAGAATACTGAGGAATATGGCTTATGGTATAGAAGAGAAGACAAATTTGAACTTAAGGTGTTTACCGACGCTAATTGGGCTAGAAATCTTGATGACCAAAAGAGCACAACTGGAGGAACATTCTTCATGGGTGATAGACTTGTCACATGGATCAACAAGAAATAAGGATGCATCTCACAATCTACTAGAGAAGCAAAGTATGTTGCTGCTGCTGCAAACTGCTCAAATATTGCATGGATCAAATAGTTATTGGAAGGTATGCATATGAAAATTTTAGAACCAGTAATTATCTATTGTGATAATACAAGTGCAATTAACATTTCCAAAAATCCAGTCATGCATGCTAAAACAAAGCATATTTCCATCAAGTATTATTATTTGAGAGAACAAGTTCAGGAAAAGGAGGTGATACTTGAGTATGTGAAATCAAAAGAACAATTGGCCAATATCTTCACCAAGCCACTGCCCAAGGATGCATTTGAGTACTTAAGAAAAATACTAGGGGTCAGACCCTTGTCTACTGGTCAGTAAGCTGACTAGAAGGCTGCATCCACCTACATATTATCAGAATATCATTCATGATTCATGCAAGAAAAGAGATGAACTTCATAGCTACATCTATATACAAACAGGTATATATCATCACCAAGCACCAAAACATATTTTTGTATTGGTAATGGATAAGGGAAATTCAAGGAATATATTATGGATAAAGAGAAAAGTTTGCTTGACATTAATGTCAGATATTTGTGAGATATTTGTTTGGCATTGCTGTCAAAGGGAGAGAGATTATCCATATTATCATATCCTTCTAGAAAGGGAGAGAGATTATCCATTATCACATTACTCCAACAGGGAGAGATTATATCCTTAGGGAGAGAGATTGTATGGAGATATTATACAAAGGGAGAGTTGCTGACAAGTAAAATAGAAAACATCAAAAGAGGAGAACAATCAAAAGGAGAGAGTTTGACACAGAAGGAGAACACAGGAAATTAGAGAAAGAAAGATTCTACATCCATCCAGTGAAGGGATTTAAGACAGATAGAAATCCTGCAAGAATCAAATCAAAGCTACTTGAGCTTACCGAAAACTAGACATTTGTAATAGTTACATTAGGAAAGCTTGATGAAACTATATATTTCATATTGTATTAGAAATAGTGTAGTATAATAATATAGTATGTTTCCATCAATGCCAAAGGGAGAGATTAATGACATGTAACTGATTAAATGTTTGAAGATGTTAAGTTGATAATCATGCAAGGCATTAAATCAGTTAATATATTGTATTGTCATTGATGTCAACTTGATATAATCTGTATGGTCATGTAAATAATGCGAAAGACTTTAGAGAACCAAAGGAACCAAGGATACGCTATCAGTAATGCATACAAGTCAAGTATTCACTAAGTGACAAACAACACCGACGGAGTGCACCCGACATACAGAGAAAAAGAATAAGTTACAGTGATACCCGATGAAGAAATGCACAACACTACCAACGAGCAGAGTCACAGTGTTTCCTGACAAGAAAAGAACAGAGTAACCCGATGGAAGAAAATATAGTGTTTCCCGATGGAGGGAGATCACAAAGCTAACTGGAGTTTCGTTGATGAAACAATCAGTTGTCACCGACAACTAATTGCAGTGGTGACTGACATAAAAGAGAGTTCAGAAAATGACAAAATATCTAGCTGGTAGAGCTAAATATAGACTTACCTGGTTGTCTACTTTGTTTTATTCGACTAAAGATAAGTGATTGATTTAAATATGATTTGTATAGTTGGCAAGAAGATATGTACGAGACAAATCAAGAGTTATGCTTTAAATCTAATTGGCTAGATTGTTTATCATGCCAAGAATCAAGAATCAAGAATCAAGAACCAAGAAAAAAGGAATATTGTGTCTATATAAGAGACAAGATTAATTCATTTACATATAGGGGATGAAGGGGAGTGAATAGAAAGATGATGCTAAAGAAAAAATTATGAAGAACAACTTCATGCAGTGCTGATCAAACAAGCTGAAGGAGAGCTAAGGAATTCTGCACACAACCGACAAATAGTGAGCACAACATCACAGAGCAGAAAGTGTGGAGCACAAGGATTGAATTGATACATTTGTTAGAGAGGTAATGTAATTAAATAGATCTTAAAATCTGCAATTCAAAGTTGCAATATGAACAGGTCATAGTGCTTCAGTTTAACCATTGAAGCATCGAGTCTCTTAACCGAGCAGGACTTAATAGTCTTCTATATATTGAGGTACATCCCAAGGAGTGCCAAAAAGGTTGATTCATGAAAGTAGCATTGGATATGCCCAATGCCTATTGATAGTTTAAGAGAGAGGCTGATTCAAGGATGGCAACATTAGATACGTGATACTAAGTGAACCTACATGTGTAAAATCCTCTAACAAGGTCACACCTAACAGTGTGTTTGTAACATTTAGAAGGGTTGGCTCCTAATAGGGCTCACTTCAGAAGAGTGAAAATTTGGGGTATCGGTCCCAGTGGTTTTTCCCCTAATAGGGTTTCCAAGTTAAAATCCATGTGTTATGTGTGTATGATTCATTTCTTTACTATTTTGTATCTTACATAATTCATTCTGGATATATCGATAGACTCTGCTTATTTGTTGAGTTTTGGTAAATAGTTGACTGCTTATTAGTAAACATAAAGAAGAAGGTTTAACAGAGCAATCCGACAAGTAGTAAGTTGATATAAGTTATTCAAGGCATTCATCTTGTAGGACAGAAGATAACTTGGGAAATAATTTGTGGTTATAAGTTTTAAAGGGTTGATTTAAGGATTAAAATTTGAGGCCACTGATTCACCCCCCTTCTCAGTTATTGCTAACACACATTGGAAGGATTACTAACATGATCCACCTGTGGCTTGCCACTGGGTAACCTAGGTGCATTAGGGTCACAATGTGCCATAGGTCTATCAAATGATGACCCCCCACCTCTACCCCGAGACTCTAGAAAGTCAAAATAATTTGGCACCTCCTTCAGGACAAACTCACAATAGATTTTCCTCAGGAAATAGATAGAAACGTCATGATTGTTACAGGGAGGGGAATCAAAGACCATCCACCATCTGTCCCAAATTTTTTTTTTTATATCTTCATTCAAGCACCAATGAATTAGGAACCTCCTTGTTGTAGTTTTAAGAGTTCCAGTTTTCCCTGGCTTTTTAAAGAGTTTTCAAATGTCATCTTTTGTGATTTCTTTCTTTTTATGCCCTCATATGATAATTTATTTACATAATATTATTTTTGTTCTTCTCCTTTGTCATGCCATAAATTTAGTTGCCCACTAACTGAACCTACGTGGGTCAAGATTAATTCTAATGATTTTGAAAGTGTTGCACTTCTAGGATTTGTACCAATAGAACCTTTTAACCTCCTAATTAAAGATTATATTTCTGTTTTCCCTCTTTCTATTTGGTTTAGCAAATTTTCATATGTTCTAGGAGTAGGTTTCTCGATTGGTGGAGGCGGTTGGGGTTCATTTTCTTGGTTATTTTCAACATCCATTTGTTCATGAGGAGAATATGGTGGGTTTGGTTGAGGATTTTCTGTGGGGAGATCATTCCTTCCTGGCAATTAAAACAAAATCTATTTTAAAAGTCTAATTAAACATAAAATTTAAGACAAGAAACTTTGACAATCAAATTTGATTGAAAACTAAAAATTAAACCTAAATTTCAATACAAATAAGATACATGGTTGTAGAATCACTTACCTCTTCTTCCGGTTTGACCTTGATGACGTCGTGGAGCCATTTTTTGCTTCAATTTGATGGAGCAAAACCCATAATGAATCACGTACGCGCTGTTTTCTCTGATTTCTTGGCTAGCCATGGGTTTGGGCAAACAAAATGAGCCACTTTTGTGGCTTCCCTAACTTTATATAAAACCATATAGGGCGTGCGCGCTATATCACACACGCCCTATGGTTTAAATTGCCCAAGCCATAGGGTGCGCGGGCTATAGGGCATGCGCCCTATAGCCCGTACACCCTATGTGTGTATGGGGGACAAAAAAGGTATTTGACACCTTTTTGGTCCCCCATCTTGGTGCATATACCCATATAAATAAAACAAATGAAAAAATATTTTTGGAAAAATTGAAGATGATAAGTTATGCACTGAATTCTTCAATTTCATTTCCTCAGAAAGCAAACAAATAGTTGAACACACATTGCCACGAAATTAATTAAGCTACTTATTGATGAGTTTGTTACAAAGAATAGAGTAGCATTGTGTGTGTGAGAGAGATGCACAAAAACCTCCAAACACGTAGAGCTAAAAAAATGGTAAATTTCATCATATGTTCCAGTCAAGATCAAAGATTTGGCTCCAATGAATAGATAAATTAAGAATCTGGCTAATTTTTTGCATGAATTACAATATAAGGAGCTCAATTTCAAGCAAAAAAGAAAAAAAATCAATAGCCAGGATCTAGGATTTTTTCCTCTTTAGGGTATGTACAGGATCGTGGTATGCCAAACTAGGCCCTTAAGTGGCAATGAAATTTTAGAAAAACAAGGTTAGTAAACTTGGCGTAAAAATTTGAACAAGTTATCAACCTTATATCAAAAAGATGTAAGAAGAGAATTTGTAGGAAATTGAATGTAGTTTCTAAACCACTAATTTTTTTTTGAGAAAAATAATCTATTTGGTAAAAAATTGAAATTTCAATGCTGCAGTACATAAATTTCAAGAAAAAATAAGTAGGTGTATGTCTGACCACCCTAACCACAATCAAATGATAATATTTGTTTATAAGATTTTGGATATAAGTAGAAGACTCATGTCTAGATGTCACACATAATTTTGTGTAATTTTTTCTAAATAAATAATTAATTATGATTTTTTACTACAATTTTTTTAGAATATAAAAACTTGAGTGTATGACCACCTTAACTCAATCAAAACTTAATAAATTTTAATTTTTAATTTTTTTCTTATAGTATGCTAAGCATAGAATGTGAGACATGTTTTGGATTTGAAAAATGTTGTACCGTTTGAAAGTTATAGACATTTTTCAATCAACCTATCAATCAGGACTTTAGATGTAATCTATTTAGAAAATAAATAATAACTATTTATTAAACTAAAAAATTGACAAAATTTATATTGGTGGAAAGCTGGGAATCTCCTTATGCAACCCTTTTCGTTTCATCAATTTTGGATTAAAAAAAATCTGTTAACTACATGGTCTAAGTCTGGAAACACAAGGAGATTTCAAAAAAACATTTTTTGGGTTGACTTTCTAGGTTTTGAATTCCTAAGAAAAAACCCATAGCAATCCCGATTACATATTACTATTCTACACTTGATTCTATGCACTTTAAAAAAAAAGTTTGCATTTTTTATTATTTTGATGCATGTTTTACCCAACACACGAATAGGTACCAGATTTTCAAGATGTAGTCACTTAAAAAAATCATAAAAAACAATACTCAACAAAAAATTACATAAAAAATACAAAAATTCTAGATCTCACTCTTACCTATCATCCTACCAAAGAGTTTTGCAAAATACTAAATCTAACTATATATTTTGTGAAGTGCATGGAAACAACTATGTTGTGTTTTTCTGAAAAAATCAGGAACAATTTTTCGTGCGCGGTGGGGTTGACCCTCTTTATCTTATCCATTTTTTAATAAATTTAGTAGTTTAGAAACTAGATTCAGAGTACTACAATTCTTATTCTTTAAACATCTTCTAATTTTGAGTGCATGACCCTCAATTTCTCTTTGAAGTTTAGGTTTACCTGATTTCAGAAAAAAAGTGGCCACTTATACCCCCTTTTGCACACCATCTTGGTGCACTTACCCATATATATACATATATACATAGACATATACATATACATATACATATATACATACACACACACACACACACACACACACACACACACACACACACACACACACACATATTGTTGGAGATTTGGTTAAGTAGGATATCATGATGTTGTCATTATGGCAACATATACTCAGCATGGAGACAACATTACTTGGAGACACAATCTTGTATGTTAGTTTTGTAAAATTGTCTAAGTATAACAGTCTGAACATAGACTATTTTGGTTAGCGAGGTTCATAGAAATATTTCCAAAGCATGCGATCTTGAGTACAACATATATGAAGTATATTAAAGATACAACTAAGAGTGCTTGATTGTACAGACAATACAGACAAGTTATGATTGATTTACTAGAGACAATGCAAGCCGACAGAACAGAGCAACGAAAAGTATTTGGTAAATTTGGGTTAAGGGATTATTTTGTTTTCAAAATAATGACTTAACTCTAGTTATGACATCCTAGATGTTAACCTCAGTCAGCCAGGAATGATATTATGTTTTGAAACCTGTAAGCCGACTTAAGTATTGTATTTTGTATAAAGGAAAGTAAATGCGAAGTTCATTTTGTAACAAGACTTGAATGATGATTGATGATGATATGAGCAGTATTGATGTAATATGCGAAGTCTGATTTTAGATCAGAGTAGTACAAGTTTTGTGAAGAGCTTAATAGACAGATCAAAATATTGAAGATATTAAGCAAGCAACAAAAGTTTTTAAGCCATATTTTGCATTAAGGACTATCATTGTATATTGCATGTTTGGGTAGTGGGCTCACCTTGCATACAATATTATTTTGTAATACCAAATCCTAACAGAGTTGAGGCTTCTAACAAGGCCTAGTCCTCTAACAAGGACGGTGATCACGACAATTATAATAGACTCATAACAAGGTCAATATATTTTGTGAGATACTTTATTAGTGGATCATCTTGTGGGTACCATCCTCACCGGGGTTTTCCATTGGCCAGGGTTTCCTCGATAAAAATTATGGTGTTATGAGTTCATTTGTGTTATGGTTTTGCTTATTGTTTAGTATATTCAGTTTAGTTTCATATGCAATTTTGAAGTTAATTAATTATATCCATATTTGGGAAGAAGTTTGTGAAATACTAATGTAAAGGATAAAATATGTGTGATTGAGTGTGGATTGATTTAACATAAAATACTTTACATTTAAACATGTTATGGGGGTAAATAAGATGCTCTCCTTCTATCCTTAGATATGTAAATGAAAGATCCAAGTTGATTAACCCAAAAGGAAGGATCAATGCAAAAATGAATCAATCATTTGGAAACAAGAATAAGGAAGGAAGATCTTAAGTACTTGGTTTGATTGATTAATTTGAAATGTATTTTAGATTTAGATAGATTGATGACCTTAATTGAATTGAATAGAAGAAATGTACTAACCTTGAAATATTGCAGATCTGAAGAATGCTATTTTCTGAAGCCTGTGTTGAGTTTCTGGAAAATCTGAGACCAGATTTGAAATAGAAACGCAGAGACAGACAAAACCCATAAATCTTTTTCTGTTTTGAGACAGTTTTGATTTGTACCCTCAAGTCAATGTCACCATTGCCAGAATTTCCGATTGCGCCCTAGGTCAAAATCGACCTAAAAAGTCTCAGACTAAAGTTCTATTTTTGGATCCTGGAAGTATGCCGAAAAGGGTATTCGAATCTCT
This sequence comes from Thuja plicata, assembly GCA_018584345.1. Classification (NCBI taxonomy): domain Eukaryota; kingdom Viridiplantae; phylum Streptophyta; class Pinopsida; order Cupressales; family Cupressaceae; genus Thuja; species Thuja plicata. Next base: position 3,213,121 of record MU224975.1, on the reverse strand, counting down.
GTCCCGATCTGCTGTTCCAAACCTATTCCTGCAAGAAAAAGAGTTTTGTTTGTTGGGGGAGGGGTTTTCCTTGGTCAAACCTTGGTTTTGGAATTAACCTCAAATATATAATTGAAATTGCAGAAATAAACAAAGTAAATGAAACAATTCACCTTGCTCATGTAAAAGTCCTTGTGGAGGATTCGAACCCTTGAATCCACAAGTATGGATGCACAAAATGAGTGTAGAATGTAGAATGTAGAATGTTGGATGTCTTTAATCACTTTCTTGTAGTTCTTCAACACCATTCTTGAGTGGGTTCTTGAATTGGAAGAGGCTTGGAGGAATGTGGATGGAGAAATCTTCAACAAGAGGGCTCCATGGAGCTTGAATCCCTCAATGGCCACCAATAGATCTCCTTGATGAAAATGGATGCTTGAGAAGTGCTTGAGAATGGTTGAATACTTTAATGGCTACTTGGCTTGCTTCAAATCTTGCTTCTTCACCTTTGGAATTCACTCTTCAAGTCTTTGAAAGTTCTTGCAATTATGCTTGATGATCATAGTTCATGGTTAGAGAAAATGAGAGGAGAAAGCTTCCTTTTATATGAAATTAGGGCACAATCTTCTAGAGAGGCCGACATAGAAGAATTAAATTCTAATTGGACCCATGCCCCTAGAAGAGGACCTATGTTAAATATAATTTAGGATTTGTTTTCCCGAAGTCCGAAACAGCCGACCCGGAAGCGGGAATTAACTTTTTCCAAAGACCGACATCCGAAAACCTTGAGATTCTAAAATTTGAACCCCGGGCCTGGAAAAGGTCAAGGTCGACCTTGACCTTGAGGCCAGAGTTCTAGTTTCTCAGTTTGGGGTGCCAAAAATAGGTTGGAAAAAGTGGAAATGGGGCAGAACAGGGGGATAAAGCCAAATCAAAGTCAGGAACCCATTCAAGGCACTTGACATGACCCCAAACCACTTACCTAGAAGGCTAAACCAGTCTACCATGGAAGTGCTTCCATTTTCTGACTATACAACTAATTCACCCCCCTCTCAATATTTCCTATTCCTAACACACACACACACACACACACACACACAGTTTGGTACTTGGGAGAAGGAAATTTATTAGTACTTATTTTTTCAAGATCATTGTCGTAAAAAGAGTTCTCTAACTAGAGGCTTGAAGGAAAGTTTTATGATTTTGTGCCTTCTCTTCGGGACAAACTATCACTTGATGTGGAATGTCCTCAATCTCTAAAAAGAGCACGGTTCATCAGACCATTATGGGGGACCATATAGGTGTGATTTCCCCTTGAAAGGAAAAATTAAATCCTATTCTTTTTGGCCCAGTACCTCTTCAAAGGCTTTTGGCAATATTTAGATTCAAACTTGCTGGAACTTGATTAATTGGTAGCTTATGGTTTGATGCCTACTTTGGCTCAATTCCTTGTTGGTCATGTCCCACATTTCTTGTGTTTTTTGATGTAAACGATTATGGGGGCCTTTAAAACTCATTTCGATTCATAGTTCTAGTAAAAAACATTTATTTTATTAAGAAATTGCATACCTTGCTTACTCAAATAATGATAATTATAGGACTTTGATCAATTTTTTTTCTAATGCTTTTCATTTTTCCCCATATTATCTAAATTGAATCACCATCAAAATACACACAACGTGCTTAATAGTTTTAAAAATATATATTTACATATATTTACACAAAAATACAAACAAAACATCAACAAAATTTAATCTTTTCAAAATACAACAATGTCAACAATATTTACGCATCAAATAACTCAAAATATAAATGAAATAATACAATTAAATATACATAATATTCTATTTTGATAACTTTTCAAGCTAAAAATATAACTCAACAAAATTTGCTCATATTGTAAATCTATATATTAATGTGCTTTCATGCAAGTTACACCAAAATAAAGTTATGACACTTGAACTTATAATGGCCCTACTTTAAAGACTTAGTAGATTTCTCTATGTATCAAAATATATACTTCTTTACATAATATCCACCGAGACTCTTCTTTCCATCCTTTTAGTGTACTCCAAAAAACATCAATGGTTTGTTTTCACATTGTACACATAACAAAGTTTCCTCCTTTACACAAAACTGCTAAATAAATCTATTTTTGTTTGAAGTTTAACTTCTAATTCATCACCTTATATTATTTATATATTTTATCTGAATTGATTCAAGTACTCAAACTACAAGAAGATTTCTTTCTATACAAATTGATTTAATGAACATATTAATTCTTTCATTGTAGTATCTCCCTTGTCAATAATAATTTCTTACTACTCTTCATATATATTTTAATTCTACATCTCTGAGCCTTCTTATTTTAATTGTTAAAGTTGTTTTGTAAAATGATTCATTTTAATCCATTTTTTAAAGAGGGTAGTCAATAGAACTATGAACCTATGAGATCACAAATAGGAGATCTCCTCCCCAACATAAGAGTCAATAGTAACAGTCAATAGAATATGAACACGTATGAAAACAACAACAACATAACATCTAAGCTATCACACTACACCACTACCAAATTTCAAACTCATTCAAAACCTACCTTTTTAAACAAAATATAATCTTTCAATAATTGAATACTATAAATAGTTTATAAAAAAAAAAATAAAATAAAATAATCACATATAATTTCCTAAAATGGCTCAAATTTTCTGTCAAAACATAGTAAGACATGGTGTATCTTTGGAAGTTTGGTCACTTCAGTGAACGCCAAAAATGATACTTATCTATCATTCCAAGTAAGGCAATGACAAAATAATGATAATGGTGATGATGATCATTCACACCAGTGCATCTGCAGGCAAATCTATGGATGGACCCACGCCTGCCATGTTACATTCCTATCACTTCACCTACACATTACTCTCAATATAAGATAGCAGGAATTTTATTGCCCACATTGAAGAACAACCAATTCAATATTCTGCCAAAGTTGCAGGCCCCATCAATGGCAAATACTTATAACTGTCAGTGAGTATATAATATATATATGCCAAATTGTGATTGACAACTTGTTTTAAGAATTAATAGCTTACATAAGAATTTATTTCCATTCATAATTTTCTTTGATTTCTATAATCAGTTCTGTAAGAAGTTTCTGAAACTTTGATGTGCATATTTGTCAAAGAGATCTATGAATGCAAATTTTCATTCCACTATACCACTAAAAGAGTCTAGCCAGTCTAGTTCATTAATAGAAGATTTTGAGTTCAGTCAAGATCATTAATAGAAGATTTAGAGTTCTAGTATCTTGTAGAGGCTTTAAATAGAGTTGGAAGATTCATGCATGAACTTCAATGTATCAGTTTATATGATGGGACGTCTCACATAAGTAATTGGTTTGATGTTTTGTTAAGGATTAGTTAAATTTTTGATAAATTAGTTTAGAGTTGAATTTCGGATCACTGAACTGCTGCCTTGTTTGGTGACAGTTAAATCTCTAATTTAAATGTGACTCATTTTTCAACACAATTCACACTTGACAAATTCTTGATTTCAATCATAATGATAATAAAATTGCAATTCGATATATTAGAAGAAGCATTGGTCTATATACTTAAACACAATTTGATGGGTATGAGGTGTAGATAATGAGGGTTTAGTTTATGGATAGTATTCTTTATAAAATGTTATGTTCTGATAAAGATTTGTTAATTTTTTTTGATGAATAAGGTCTTTTCTATTAATTTAAAATATCTATTCATAAAAAGCTGGGGGAAATGAAATCACCTCACAATTTTTTTCTTAATAGATAAGTTAGAAATCAAATTCATTTGCTACTGAGGTGCTCTACTACTGAACTCGTTTGACGATAGTTCCATCTTCGATTCAAATATGATTCATATTTTAAACAGAATTTACTTTTGAAAAATAAGATTTTAATCATACTAATACTGAAATTACAATTTTCAATTAGTGGAAGAAGCATTTGACTATATGCTTAACCAAAATTTGATGGGTATGTAGTGTAGATTATGATGTATGGGTCTAAGGTGTAGATTATGACATTTTAGTTTATGGATAGCATTCTTTTTAGGATGACAACTATTTTATCCTTTTTAATACATATTGTACATTCATTCCAATCTCTATGGAATACATTCCCAGCTCTGTAGATCTATACCATATATTTTTTCCTGGAAATTTGAGCCAAACAGATTGAACGCCTTGAATTTATGAGAGCAGAAATTGGGATCCTGCTAAAATGAGTCAGTGAAGGATCAAGATAGTTCTCTTTCACAATCCAAACAAATCCCAATATTATGATTGGAAATGGAAGGACGAAAAGCTTTTACCATTTGGGAAGGGACAATGTTATAAATATGTAATGTCCAATCCATCCAGAGGTGCTAGAAAGGGCGTAAAGCTTTTGGAGTACATTTAGAGAGTACATATCTGATTGTCAGCACAATAATTCATACCACCTGAAATATGAGGTGTACGTGAAAGAGAAGCCACATTCTACGAATCACTTGTAAAGGGAAGCATTTTACTGTAGGCCATTGACTAATATGGAATATATCGATTCTCAATGAAATATGGAGTCAGAAGATGTCGACTAGGTAATGTCTCATCAACCTTGAGTAACCAACCAAAAAAACTTAAACAATTTAGTGAGATCTCTATTAGGTGGTAATACTTAATTTGTATTTCTTTTGATCACATTTTGGGAGATTGGAATGTTGTTAATTTATTGGTCAAATGGGTCTATAATGTTATTGGTACATGTAAGATAATTGATTAGACAATTGTATCTTCTACTCAATCTTCATAATTTGTTGGTCAAATAGATCTATATTGAAAGACAATTTTCAGATTTCAAATAGGTCTTAACATTTATTTTGTATTTCTTTTATTCATATTTTTAGAAACTAGAATGTTGTCAATTGTTAGGTCAAATGGGGCCTATAATGTTAGTTATACTTGTAAAGGTTACTGATTAGATATTTGTATATTCTTCTCAATCTTTACAATCTTGATCAAATGGGTCTACACCGTTAATCATACTTGTAAGGTTAGACAAATGGGTTTATAGTATAAATCGTAGCTATAAGGCCACTAATTAACCATCTGTATCTTCTACTCAATCTTCACATCTTGATTAAATGGGTCTAAATTGTTAATTGTTCTTGTAAGGTCATTGATTGGACATTTGTATCTTCTACTCAATCTTCACAATCTTAGTCAAATGGGTCTATAGTGTTAATCACACTTGTAAGGTCACTGAGTAAACATCCATATTTTCTACTCAATCTTCACTACCTTTTTGGTCAAATGGGTTTATAATGATCATCATACATGCAAGGTCATTGATTAGACATCTGGTAGTTTCAATTCAATCTTCACAATTTTTTTGGTTAAATGGGTCTATAATGTTAATCGTATCTATAAGGTCCATTTATTTGACATTTGTAGCTTTTACTCAATATGCAGAATCTCTTTTGTTCCATCGAATGGTTTGTCCAATTTGAATGATTTTTTTCTTAGTATATTATGGGTAAATGCACCAAGTTGCTGGACAAAAAGTGGCCACATGATGAAAAAACACAAGATTTCACATAACCCAATTGCATAATTTAAAATTTGAAATCACACGGCTCGGGGAAACTGAGCCTAATTTCTTTCATTAAAAAATCAAATAGTTCTTTGTAACCCGTGCAAATTGTGAAGAACTATTTGTTTTTTTGTTTGGCCACGACCAAGCTCAATTCCAGTGTTAAAAACAGCTTGACAGTGGCTCATACCTTCCCAAATACCACATAACCCAAGTGTGTTTCACTCTATTTGGCATTTTAAGCATTTACACCAATTTGTAACAATGCTGCATTGTCGAAGAGGTAAGAAATTGATTCTTTTGATTATTTTTGTTTGAATTTGAATTGAGGTAGGGTTTTTTCAATTGATTTAAGTTTTTTTTTTAAAATTTAATGTCAGATTCTCAAAATAATCCCCATCGACAAAACATACAAGAATGACCTCTTTCTGAACAACCACCACAAGAAAACCCTCAAAACGTTGCACATGAAGAACAAAAAAAGCCTCAAAATGCTTCTCCACAATAACAAAACCCTCAAAATTTTGCTCCTCAACAACCACTGCCACCCCAAAACCCTATGCGTCCTCCAGTAGAACCTGTACAGGCCACACATGAGGATCTTATAAATAAAACACAAAAAACTACTTAAATTACTATAATAGTGAATAGGCTGAGGTCCTCTACTCATGAGCACCACTCATCCCTTGCCACAACCTTGGAATCAATGACCAATAGTGCCAGGGAGGTATCTAGATAGGTTAGGAAATGGGGTTCATATAGGGATAGTTGTTGTGCATTTTATGCTGATGGGTTGTCATATGATGAGGTGAAAATAAAGGGAATACGTAAAGATGACATATGTTCTCTTTTGACCGATCATAAAACTAGTAACACCCTAATTAATGGTACAAATAGGTTTCCTATACATTGGCGTATCCACGCTAAGACAAAAAATGCATTTTGGGATAGGTGGTATATGGTCTTTGACCAACCACCTTGTAACAATTGGGAGGTGCCTCTATATTTATCGAGAAAGTTATATTGTGAGTTTATCCTCAGATTAAAGCCTAATTACTTTGACATGATGTAGTTCTAGGGTAGAGGGAGAGGCTTTGTGCAGGATAGACTGGTACAGAGGGTGGTAAACCCCTGACATAGGATGCCTTTAGCTCCTAAACCTATGATTCACATCACGGTCCCAGTAGCCCTAAAGGAGTCTATAGAGTTACAGACTCTTTAGGTGGCTACAACATTGATTCATGTCATTGTTCAACATGGCACATAATTAGTCAGAATAGAGGATAGATCAACATCTATGCCACCTTCATCATCACTAGATGCACCATTTGTCTTAGCCCAGTCCTTTGAGCATATGTGCACTAGCTACAAGAATGTATGTTTTGGGGTAGATATTGACCTGAATGAAGATGGTTCAACATCCCATTTGTGTACACGTTGTGGGACTAGATGCCATGCTTCCACTGTAGAGGATGTGGCCCTCATCGATGACCTAATGACCATGGTATTTATTGGTTGAAAGAAGATGCAGGTGTGTTTATGACATGTTTAAAGCAATATATGAATAATATGCATTGCAGGGTGCAGTACGTGGTACGAGTACACCACATAGTGTTCGTTCCACTCCGCATGCATGGGTAGCTTCAACACCAGAGGTAAGGATTTTTAAATATTGTTAAAAATAGAATAATACGTTGGTTTCAAAATATTTATTGTTAATATTTAGTAACTCTCTTATGTATATTTATTTGGTGTTTTATAGGGATTTTTAGGGGCTCAGATGTCCCAAGATGATGATGTCACACTTTTGACAATTGAATTTGGCCTAGAAATCTTTGCGATATGATATTTTACACAACTCTTATTTATAATTTTAATTAAACCTGTACGAGTCATTTAGATTTAGATTTTTTTAAATTTAGATTTAATATTATATATTCATTTCTCTTATGCTAATTTTGTTTCTGTTAGGTTACCCCACCTGGAGGAGGACATCTTGTGTACAAAAGGCATCTTGCAGCACACTGAGACAAAAAAGATATCCTCGCTGACACCCAAACACCAAAAGGTAATTTATTATAATTTAAATTTATTTGTTGAAATGTATTATGATTAAGCATGTACATGTAGATTGATGAATGCACTTGATTTATTTTTTATATATACAGAAACAATTGGGGTTTACAAAATTGATGAATAAACCTGATGTTGCAGAGGTTTAGGAGAGGGAAGAGATAACATTTTCACATTCAATTTTGATTGCATTATTGTTTGTTCAAAATCTCTAAATCCTTCCTCTATGACTATAACATTTATTATCATTTTTCATACAGGAAATGGTGATAGTTGCTTCATCAACAACCGTGCCTCCTAAGAGTACAAGAGAACCATCTAAGGCTCTGGTATCCATTTTTTCTATAGATATATGTTAAACATATGCATTTAGATATAGGTAAATGTATTTTTAGTTTTTTAGTGTTTGTCAACAACTTTGGCTTATTAACTTGTATTAATTGTATTTTACCTATTACAACCCCCTTCACAACTTCCCATAGATCCTCTACCATTCTATTTCGTTAGAAGTCTCAATCGTCAAAGATGGGGTACACCACAATGAAGGAAAGAGGTATGCCTATCTTCTTAGCTGAAACCCCTCTTGTCAACTACTTTTGGATTTCTTTCTTGTTTGTTTGAAATCCCTAACTCCTATGAATATAAAATGTTTTATCATTTACTCTAGGAATAATAGGTACTAAGAGGGGGGGGGGGGTTGAATGAGTACAAAAAATAATCAACTAATTCAACCACTGAACCAAATAATTGCTGAAATACTTCCCAAACTATAAAGTAAATAACTTATTCAAATATATGAAAGAAAGTAATATCAAGCATCCATAACTCATCACAAATAACAATGATATTTTTCACGTGGAAACTGTTGTAAGAGGGAAAAAACCACAGTGTGGATGACACCCACAAGCCCAATACTATAGTATATGTGTTTTCCATGTTAGGAGCTTCAAATACCCTTTTTGAGGGTTCACCCTGTTAGGAGTGACTAGTACACTGTTAGGAGTACAATAAGATCAGCTATGATCTACCTGGCTAGAGGATTTAAAACCTCAATAAAGAAGTCACCCTGTTAAAGGATTTACAAAAAGAACTTGTTAGAGTCCACCGGTTAAGGGATTTTGCCTGCTGCAACTGTTAAGAAACAAAAAGATAAGTGATTTGGATGTAACACTGATCTCTTCACAGATCTTATAAGTTCTTTATACTATGTACCTCTGTACTCTGTAACTGCTCTCTTATCTATCTCCTCTTTGATCATAACTTCAACTATAAAAACCTAATCATCCAAAACAAAACTCTTCAACAACAACAACATAATCTCTCTCTCTCTCTCTCTCTCTCTCTCTCTCTCTCTCTCTCTCTCTCTCTCTCTCTCTCTCTCTCTCTCTCTCTCTCTCTCTCTCTCTCTCTCTCTCTCTCTCCTTATATGAACAAATTTCACTGACCTAAGAATGATCTTCAAATTGATTCCCTGAGGTAGTACCATGTGTCAAATTGATAATCTCGATAAAGAAATGATTCATCACGACCGCATTAGGTCAAGATAAGATCTGCAAGTTTATATCTCCAAGGCAGTCAAACACATTTTGAATCCTCCAATTCAATACCTCAACTCTATCTTAAATGCTTGCATCAATCTTGTAAATACCTATACATTGGATGTATAACCTTCATTCCACATCATCAAATCATTAGAAATGATCACATACACTTTACCACTCTTCGATATGTGATCTACTAACCGGTAGATCAAGAACATAAGAGTTCTACTTGTCTTAGCATCTGTGACACTTAAAACTCTATCCCCGCTCAACCAAATAAGTTGTGGTTGGAACCACTTTTCAATGTAAACTGGTTGAAGCTAATTTTGTGACCGCTCCTCAGAATTCTTTTTTTACCATGACTACGACCAAAGTGATGTAGGTGTAGTCTACTGATCTTTTGTATTGAATTACATTTTAGTGTGACCTTCTTATCGATTGTATCTTCACTTTACTTGTTGAATATTAGGACTTGTACTCACTTAGTTGACATAAATGACAACCAACTTCAACAATCTCTCAACATAGTACCAAATACCAATAGTACATAATTCGAACAATCTCTCCCTTTGACATTGATAGAAAACATATAGAAAACATATACTAACTCAAGAATATTCTTACAATCATGCAATCATAATATCAACTTATGACTCCCTACACACACATACTCTCCCTTTGACAACAATGAAAAAATATCACTTCAATATATGTATATAAAATCTTACTTACATCTTGTCAAAAATTACCATGAAGTGAATCTTTGCCAAACTCAAGGTTATTTCCCATATCTTCTACAAGTAACCCATAACAATGATTTTCTTAATTAAACTCAAGGCTAACTCTTCCATGCTATCTAAAGTGTTCATTTCTGGTAAGGAAAATATAGACTCTGCCTTTTTCACATTCAGTTGCATCACTTCTACTGTAGGAGCTAAGGTGGATTGAAGTTCTAGTAGAGTGATCATTCTCTTATCTTTCTCAATTTGAATTTGCTTAACCTTTTTGTTGATTTTCTTTACCTGATTACTGTAATTTGTGAATGAAATTGACAATGGATCAAGTTGACCGCTTAAGCTCTCCAATTCCTTCAGTGCTTCAACTCTGCTTTGTTCAAAATCTTGAACACATTTTGAATACCTTGACACCTTGAGAATTAGTTGACCTACCTCAGTTAATATAATCTTAACTTCCTCTATCGAATCTGATAATTTGATCCTATCTGTAGTAATCTTTTCCATCATCTTTCCTATCATCTTTTTTTTTTCTAAATAATTCTTTGTATTCTTCACTGCAATTGTCTGCAAATTTGGACCTTGATGTAAAATAGCTTTCAAAAGAGTGTCCATCTGATCAATAGGCGTGTCATCTTCATCATATGTAACTACGTGCAATAACTCAGCTAGGATGTCTCTAGCTTGTCTTAATACTCGTGTCTTCTTCTTCTTTGATTTCTCCTTGTTCTTTTAAGCCTGAATCCTTAATTGTTCATAAAGTTTCATTAGTTCTTTTGGTTTCAGTTTGGATATATCTACCGGTGTGATCGGTAAATCTTATTCATCAATTTCTTCTTCATCTTCTACAATAGTCATTGGTTTATGTCTCATGTTTGCACTAGATACTACAAGACTTAATTTATTTGTACCCTCAGGTCCTGCTTCAAACTTCTTTAGATTCTCCTCCTGCTTAATTTCTTCAACATTCTCCTCTTCTTTCTTAGGAATAATATCCTCTATAGGAAATGGTGAGGATTAATCCTCTTTTCTTTTTGTGTAGACACTTTCAATCTCATGACCACCAACTTGTGATAGACTTATATTCTGTGTTGCAATGTCCTTCACCAAGTGAGGAATGTCTAGAACAATATTCCCAATTGTCTGACCTACAAAAAAATGTGTCATTTTCTTGTATTGGTTCATTTTATTCTGCATGAACTTGTTCTATTTGGACTGCTACCTCCTTTATCTATAGTATTTATTTCCATGTCTTAATAGTTTCATCATGTATACTCTGTGTATCATCAATTAGAAGTCTAGTTTCTCTTCTATTAATATTGAATTTGGGCTTGTGAGCAGTAATCATTATCTTAGCATCTTCTTCACACAATTCAGGTCTAAATTGGATAAGTGTTCTTTCCATAATCTCTCTATCCAAGTGTAATGCAAAAATCCATCTAGCATCAATCACCTGATATAGCTCATTAGGGATGAAATAATGGATTTCTAAGGGTGTTTTGCAAAATTTATGAAAATGATACATAATTGCATCTTCTATATTATTCTTATCTTCATTTCTCCCCAAACTATGTCTTTTTCCAATAGTATCAAGTCTACCATTTTACACAATACCTTTTACAATACCATCAATAGAAGAGGCCAACAATGTTTCACCATCCTTCTTCTGTTTAGAGGCATCCTTATATGATTTTGTCCCTTCTTCATCAGTTAATTTTCCCTTCCTCTTGTAGATTCTCTTTGGAGTAGAAGTTTGTTGTCTTTTCTTCCTTGAGGATTCCCTTTCAGTTTTAACGTCACTAGTAGCTAGTCTTCTTTGTTTGTTCTTAGCTACTGTTAGGGTTGTAATGGTGCAAGATATTCCAAAATCACTACTACCAAAATTATGCTCTAGATTAGATACCATTCTTCTTATTTTTCTTTCAATGACCGGTTTCTTCAATTCATTTTGAATTTTAGAAATAACTTCATCATGAGTTGTAAATCTATGTGCTTGTTTGTCTAAAGGTTTTGAAAACAACTCATCAACATGAACAGTTACTAAATAAGTTTCAAGTTCATAACCCATAGGAGGAATCCAACATGTCCTATGTTACACAACTTGCACATTACATGAATTAGTGTCTACAAGAAAATAAATATTACTCTTGTACTTCTCGACAATGCTAGCTAGAATCCCTTATCATTCATGCATTCTAGATTGGAAATATTTGAAGTAACTCCACATTAGCTTATTGGAATTATTCCCTAGTTCCTTTATGAATTCACTTATTTGCATAACTACCAGTTTTTCCTTTGACCATGCGACATTTCCTTAAACATAGAAAAACATACATACCAATAGATCTCCATACTTGAATGATTATCTATTTTATTTCTTTATCATGTTCTCCATGAATTTAATTCTCATCATCTTACATAGATCATATGTTGAATCATGCTTGACAATCTGATAGGAAACATGAATAGCTCCACCAGGCACACTATTAAATTGACTGGACTGGTAAACTCTCTATCCTATCACCATAGATGCAAAACAAATTTCCTTGTTTACAATATGATTAATTGTAATTTCTCTCCCATCTAATTTGGATTTGGTTATTTCAGTGACCAGATGAGTAGCCACTGTTCTCAATGCACATTCCAAACCTTGTCCTCGAAATCCTGTGACTCAATGAATTAATGTTTTTGAAATCTTGTGAGGTCTTTCTAGCCATATAAATTGATCGTGCACTCTACTTAAAACATAAAAAATCTAATTGGGATTGAATATGGTAGGAATGTACGCCACATAAATCAAACCCTTCTCCTATAGATGTTTGTGCTTGACTTTCAACTTTCCATTGATGCACATACTACCCTTGTATTCTTTCTGGATTGCTTCAACTCCCAATTCTTCGATTCTATAGTGGATATAAGAAAGAACATCTTCAATCAACATCACACCATTAGGGATAGTGGATAGGGCACCAGACATATCAACCTCAGTTTCTTTTCTTGGATGCAACTTGAATATGGGTCGACGTTCCTCAGAAATATTCACCAAAACTGTTGTATCAATGTTTTCAGCCACTACGACCAACTGCAACAACACACAAATCTAACCATAGAATGAAATGGTATCTTACAATACACAGGTTAGACTTCATGAAAACGTGATATGAAGCTAACTCAAGATCTCAATCACCAATGTAACCTTTTGCACACTCTAGCTCAAGATAGCTCTCGAATTCTCAATTGAAAGTAAGAGTGTGAAAATAAATTACTTGTCCCTTTATATATAGTTAGTGAAATAAACACTGGATACATCAATAATAGGAATAGTATCACATCACCGGTTGGTACCCAACCAATAGTAATAACCGCTAGCAAATAGACATTAAAATCTCAGTGCGGTCTATACACAATCTCAAAAAATGAAATCATAGAAACTTACACCATAATGTGCATATTGATCTTTACCAATCTTGAGTCTAGGGGATTGATAATGGATTTGTCTTTAAGTTCTCCCCCTAAGATAATAATATGCTTAGTTTATTGATGGGACTTCCACATTTCCTAAACTTGTGGAGTTCTTAGCCAACTCAGAGGAATTTAATTCACCTTTCTTCACCCATGTCTTCTTCATATCACTTCTGACTTCATCAACATTAGAAACCTTCTTTCCTTTTCCATCTTCTATCTAATGAGGAGAGTATTCTTAAATCGATAATATTTAGCCAGATGACCTATCTTATGATAGACAAAACATGCCATACCTGTCGAATTCCAAGGACCAACATTACCTCTCATAGTTATAATTCTATAATTTATTGCTAGGTTTCCATAGTTACCACATACATAAAATATAGTGTTGAATTGTCTTTCCTTTCTGTCACTATTCACCGATGGAACTACTGACCTAGGTGCATATACTCTTGACCTAAAATTTTCAACTTTGTGTCCATATTTGTTGCATGAAAAAAATATCCATCAATGTTACCATCACTGGATCCATTGCTAGATCTACAGCTAGATTTACAATCATATGCAACATGACCATACTTGTGAAAATTGTAACAATAACCATTAAAAGTGTAAGGTCTATTCATCAATATGCTTCTACACACATTTGTAGTATGACCAAGCTTTTCACATTTATATCAAGTAGGTTTGTTAGGTTTCCTTCTGATCATTTTGTGCCTCCTTAGGTTCAACATTAGAGGACTCTCCAAATTTGAATGTTTCTTCTCCTGAATAACCTAGACCGGTTGTATCTGTTGTCTGCTTTGAATCTTCAGTTGTTCATCGATCTTTTGTGAGATTTCATTATATTTTCTCAATTTTTCATTTGCTTCTTTCTCAGTTTCTAGTTATTTCCTCAATGACTCATTCATCTTCCTAAGTCTTTCATTTTTAGCTAATACTTGAAGCTTCTCTATAGCAGTATCCTGCATTTGATTTTGATATAGGGTAAACTTATGTCTTAGTTTGACAAGTTCTTCACTTTTTTATTTTAGGGCATCATCAACAACTTTTGTGGTAACTTCTGCACTCCTTTTCTCCTCTAGATCTTCACACATCCTGAAATAATGACTTTCAAGCTCCCTTCTTAGATTAGCAATATTTTCTTTAAGATTTTTTTTAATCTCCAACAGATTCACCACTGCTTCTTCATATTCTTCAAATCTACTTGCTTCAGATAGTTTTTCTATGTAGTCCTGACTCTCACTCAGTTGATCATCAAGTTCTCTCCTCTTTGTAAGAGAATGTCTCAAATTTTCCTTTAGCTCCCTAATCATCTTGTTTTCATTATCAAGTTGTATCTCATACCTATACTCTTCTATAGTAGTGGATCTTTTCCCAAGATATTAGACTTATCACCAAAACATACCTATGCTCTGATACAAATTGTAAGAATAATAGGTACTGAGAGGGGGGTGAATCAATACAAACAAATAATGAACTTATTCAACCACTGAAGAAAATAACTGCTGAAATACTTCCCAAACTATAAAGTAAATAACTTATGCAAATATATTAAATAAAGTAATATCAAGCATCCATAAACTCATCACACATAAAACTAATATTTTTCACGTGGAAACCCTTGTAAGAGGAAAAAAACCATGGTGGGGATGACACCCACAAGCCCAATGCTACAATATATGTGTTTTCCCTGTTAGAAGATACAAATACCCTTTCTAAGTGTTCACCGTATTAGGAGTTGATGACATGTAACTGATTGAATGTTTGAAGATGTTAAGTTGATCACTGAAATGTAGAAGGATAATGCAAGACATTAAATCAGTTAATGAATTGTATTGTCATTGATGTCAACTTGATATAATCTAATCGATTATAATCAAAGTGTCAAAGACTTCAGAGGATTAGAGAGATAAAGATTATGATTTTTTTAATGCATAAAAGACAAGCATTCACATTGTGACTACAAACACTAACAGTCAATGGAATTTGATGGATAGAGATCACCGACAGTCGAGTCAGAGTGATGCCCAAGAAAGAAAACCAACAAGAAAAATCACAAGAAAACTCGACGGCCAGAAACATAGTGTAAATTGATGGAGAAGCCCGAGGGGAACTGAAGTGTTGATCGACGCTATTAGAGAGTTTAAACCAAAAATAATTGGAGTTCACAAATGACAAAATATCTAGCTGGCAGAGCTAAATATAGAGTTAACTGGAAGTTATCATTGTTTTCTTCAACAAGATAAGCCAGAGATAAGTAATTGATTTAAATCTTATTTGTCCAGTTGGCAAGAAGATCTCAGCGAGATAAAACAAGAGTTTTTCTTTAAATCTAATTGGGAAGAATTGTGGATCATGCCAAGATCAAGAAGATCAAGAACCTAACAACGGTGATATCATGTCTATTTAAGAGACAACTCAATTCATTACAAATTGGTGTGGGGAGAAATAGAAAAGAGGATGCTAAAGAGAAAATGATGAAGAGAAACTTCATACAGTGCTGATCAACAAGTTGAGGAAAGAGAAAAATAATTCTGCATACACCAAGCAATAGAGCACAACATCACCAAGCAAAATCAAAGTGGAGCAAAGGTATAAACAAAGTTATATTGATCAGAATAGTTTGTGAGATTACAATAGATTTGAAAATATGCAAGTATAGTTGTATATGTGAATAGATCATATTGTTTTAGTTTAACCATTGATTCAGAAAGTCTCTTAACCAAGCCAGATTTAAAGATCCTTTCTATATTGAGATACATCCAATAGAGTATCAAAAAGTTTGATCATGAAGATAGCATGAGATGCCAAATACCTATTGACAGGCCAAGTGAGTGTTTGATCAAGGATGGTAGCATAGAGATGCCCGATATCAAGTGGCAGACTAAAATTTTAAATCCTCTAACAAGGTCACACCCAACAGTGTGTTTGTAACCTTTAACAGGGTTGGCTCTTCATCGAGCTCACTTTAGAAGAGTGAAAATTTTGGGTTACTGGTCCCAAGTGGGTTTTCCCTTAACAGGGTTTCCATGTTAAAAATTCACGTGTCAATGTGTTTATGAGTCATTAATTTAGTATTTTTCATTACACATAACTTAATTGGATTGATCGGTATACACTAGATAATTTACTGTCTTTCGGTAAATTAACAGACTGCTAATCGGTAAATCTACAGTAGAAGGTTTTACAAAGAATTTCGAGGAGTAGTAAATTGATATAAGTATTTGGAGGCATTCATCTTATAAGACTGAAGATAACTAGAGGTATAATTTTGTGGTACTAAGTTTTAAGGGTTTATTATTGGAATATTTTTGAGGCCACTGATTCACCCCCCTCTCAGTTATTACTAACAATTGGTATCAGAGCTTGTGTGCTTAGAAAAGGAGTTTAACAAATCAAGCAAAAGATCACAAGATGAACATACGAGATATGCACATGAAGTTGAATAAAGACAACTTTGCATCATGGAAAAGAAGAATAAGACTCCACCTATCAGGTATTGGAAATGATATTGTTCAATACTTAGATACTAAATATGTGTTGCCTACAGGACCTCATACTCTTGAGAAATTAAGATTCAAGCATGAGCATAACTGCATGATGATAGAACTTGCATCATCACTCTCTGATGCTGAGTTTGAAGATGTCAAAACCTGCACCTCTACAAAGAAAATATTGGATAAGTTGAAGATTGTACATGGAGGAGATGCCAATGTACTTAGAGAAAATGAAGAAATCCTAAGAGGGAGGTTTGATGACCTAAGGATGAAAGAAGGAGAAAACATTACTCAGTCTAGCTGCTGAATCAAAGAGGTAGTAAATGCTATCCGAGGAGTTGGAGGTGTACTGGAAGAGGAGACAGTGGTAAGCAAAATCTTAAGAACCTTATTGCCTATTTATGCTATTAGAGTTTCTGCTATTCAAGAAATGAGAGCAGTTGCAAACAATACTGTTACTCTAGATAGTCTAATTGGTAGACTAATTTCATCAGAGATGAATAACTTTGACAATAGTGTCTTACCATCTATAGAATCTGCATTCAAATCTTTTCTAAAGATAAGTAACTCAAGTCATAGACATGCTATTAGAAATGATAGTGACAGTGATAATGAGGATCAAGGACTTGATGAAATTGAAGCACTAATGGAAAGAAGATTGCAGAGAGGCAAAGGTAGATACAAAGGTAAATTACCACTTGTATGTTTCGATTGTAAAGAGGTTGGACACTTTGCTACAAGATGTCCAAACTAACAAAAAGATGACAGAGGAAATGACAGACCTTATGAGAAGAAGTTTGACAAAGGTGAAAATAGAGAATACTGGAGCAACCGACAATCAAACAAGAGAGATACCCAAGACTACAAGGACAAAGGGAAGAAATATTGTTATCTAGCTGAGAGAAGATCTGATGACACTAACACCGAATTAGAAGAAGACATCGAGATGGTATTTGTAGATATGAAGGATGATTCAGATGAAGATGATGAAATGTATGTAGAAACTGCACTCATATCTAAAGTTAGTAAAAATGATGTCTAGATCATAGATAGTGGCTGCACTCACCATATGACCAGTGACAAACAAAAGTTTGAGACTTTTGAATACTATAATGGTGGTTCAGTGAGAATGGATAATGATACACCTTGTCTAGTTGAAGGAAAAGGAACCATAATGTTGAATAACCTGATAAAATGTGAAAATTCTTACTGGGTTAAAGGACTAAATTATAATTTATTAAGTGTTTCTCAGTTGAACAATTCAGGTCATAGAGTAGCACTTGAAAATAAGAAGGCAAAGATCTTCAATGAATCAGGAAGGTTGATTTGTACTAGTGAGCAGACAAAAGGTAACCTTTTCTATCTTGATGACACTAACACCACTTGTTTGATGGCTAGAAACGAATACTTATGGTTGTGGCAAAAAATATTGTGTCATGTAAACTTTGACAACATGATAATGATAAGAAACAAAAGGAATGTCAGAGGCTTACCGATGATGACTAAGCCCGAGCATATCATGTGCGAGAATTGGTAAGATGACAAAGTCTAGTTTCAAGAGAAAAACCCATACATCTACTGCAATTCTAGAATTAGTCCATACAGATCTATGTGGACCAATGAGGACAAAGAGCTACTATGGAGATATGTATTTTATTCTCTTTGTTGATGATTTCTATAGAATGATGATAGTCATGTTTTTAAAAGATAAATCATAAGAATTTAAGATGTTTAAATGGTACAAAGAAATGGTAAAAACAAAGTGAAAAGAAATTGAAATGTTTAAGATCAAATAGAGGAGGGGAATTTACTTCAGAATAATTCACTAACTATTGCAATGATCATGGAATTAAAAGACAGGTTTCTGCACCAGGGACACCACAACAAAATGGAATTGTTGAGAGGAGAAACATATCAATTGTTGACTGTGCAAGAACATTGATGATTGAGAAAAGCATTACTCAAACATTTTGGAGAGAAGCTATCAGTACTTCTGTCTATACACTAAATAGAGTACAATGAAATAAGGATACAAAGAAGACACCCTATGAGCTTTGGTATGGTCATACACCCAATGTAAGTTACTTCAAAATCTTTGGTAGTCAATGTTATTTATTGAAGGATGATAGAAATGGAAAACTAGATGGAAAAAGTGAAGAAGGTATCTTCCTAGGGTATTCAACCAAAAGCAAGGCTTATAAATGTCTTAACAAGTCATCTAACAAAATCATTGAAAGTGCAAATGTAAAAATAGATGAATTTGTAGAAAAGAATGAAAAGGAAAGCAAAAAGGAACTGGAGGACTAAAATAGGTTTGTTTATACAGAACTCGACACTCTACCTGAGCAACAGTGTGTCACTCCCGAGCATTAGATCATTGCACCCGAGCATCAGGCTGCAATTACCGATGATTAGAATAATACTCAAGATGATGTTCCGAACAATGGAGTTGAAAATGAAGGTGAAGAAAATGATCAGAATGATGAACACAGAGCTGAACTGAAACTTGCCAAGTATATCAGAAGGCATCATCTATAGAACCAAATCATAGGAGATAAGAAGTCTGGAACAAGAACAAGAAGTAAGTCACTTAAGACCAGATGTTTACTTTGTGATTTTGAGCCTAAATCTGTTTACAATGCACTTGAGAATGAAGAATGGGTCAGTGCTATGAATGAAGAGATAGAACAGATTGAGAAGAACAATACATGGACACTAGTAC
>MU224975.1:3164483-3185993 GCA_018584345.1 Thuja plicata | reverse complement strand
AGAAAAGCTTGATGAAACTGTATATTTCATATTGTATTAGTAATAGTATAGTATGATAATGTAGTATGTTGCCATCAATGCCAAAGGGAGAGATTGATGACATGTAATTGATTGAATGTTTGAAGATATTAAGTTGATCACTGGAATGCAGAAGGATAATGCAAGACATTATATCAGTTAATGGATTGTATTGTCATATATGTCAACTTGATATAATCTTATTGGTTATAATCAAAGTGTCAAAGACTTCAGAGGATCAGAGAGATAAATATTACTCTTTCTTTAATGCATAAAAGACAAGCATTCACATTATGACTACAAATACCGACGATCAGTGGAACTCGATGGATAGAGATCACCAAAAGTCAAGTCATAGTGATGCACGAGCAAGAAAATTGATGAGCATTACAGACAAGAAGAATCAAAAGAAAACCCGACGGCCATAAACATAGTGTAAACTGACGGAGAAGCCCGAGGAGAACTAAAGTGTTGACCGACGCTATCAGAGAGTTTAAACCAAAAATAACTGGAGTTCAAAAATGAAAAAATATCTAGCTGGAAGAGATAAATATAGCTAGTTAACTGGTAGTTATCATTTTTTTCTTCGAAAAGATAAGCCAGAGATAAGTAATTTATTTAAAGCTGATTTGTCCAGTTGGCAAGAAGATCTTAGCGAGATAAAATAGGAGTTTTTCTTTAAATATAATTGGTGAGAATTGTGGATCATGCCAAGATCAAGAAGACCAAGAACCTAACAACGGTACTATCATGTCTATTTAAGAGACAACTCAATTCATTACGAATTGGTGTGGGGAGAAAGAGAAAAGTGGATGCTAAAGAGAAATTGATGAAGAGCAACTTCATACAGTGTTGATCAACAAGCTGAGGAAAGAGCTAAATAATTCTGTAGACACTGAGCAACAAAGAACAACATCACCGAGCATAATCAAAGTGGAGCAAAGGTATAAAAAGAGTTATATTGATTAGAATAGTTTGTGAGATTACAATAGATCTAAAAATATGCAAGTATAGTTGTATATGTGAACATATCATACTGTTTCAGTTTAACCATTGATTCAGAAAGTCTCTTAATCAAGCGGGATTTAAATATCCTTTCTATATTGAGATACATTCAATGGAGTATCAAAAATTTTGATCATGAAGATAGCATGAGATGCCAGATACCTATTGACATGCCAAGTGAGTGTTTGATAAAGGATGGTAGCATAGAGATGCCCGATATCAAGTGACATACTAAAATTTTAAATCCTCTAACAAGGTCACACCTAATAGTGTGTTTGTAACCTTTAACAGGGTTGACTCTTCACCAATCTCACTTCAGAAGAGTAAAAATTTTGGGTTACCGGTCCCAAGTGGTTTTTCCCTTAACAGGCTTTAAAGGGTTTCCACATTAAAAATCCATGTGTCAATGTGTTTATGATTCATTACTTTAGTGTTTTTCATTACACATAACTTAATTGGATTGATCGGTATACACTAGATAATTTACTGTCTTTCGGTAAATTAACAGACTGCTAATCGGTAAATCTACTGTAGAAGGTTTTACAAAGCATTCCAAGGAGCAGTAAATTGATATAAGTATTTGGAGCCATTCATCTTATAGGACTGAAGATATTAGAGGTATAATTTTGTGGTACTAAGTTTTAAGGGTTGATTATTGGAATATTTTTGAGGCCACTGATTCACACCCCCTCTCAGTTATTACTAACAAGGAGTGACTAGTGCACTGTTAGGAGTACAATAAGATCAACTATTATCTACCTCGCTAGAGGATTTAAAACCTCAATAGAGAACTCAACCTGATAAAGGATTTACAAAAAGAACTTGTTAGAGTCACAACAAGATAAGTGATCTAGATGTAGCACTGATTTCTTAATAGATCCTATAAGCTCCTTATAATCTATACCTCCATACTTTGTAACTTCTATCTTCCATCTCCTCTCTGATCTCAACTTCAACTATAAAACCCTAATCACCCAAAAAACTCTTCAACAATAGGAAAAACAACTCTCTCTCTCTCTCTCTCTCTCTCTCCTTATATAAAAAACTTGCACTGACCTAAGAATTATATTCAAATTGATTCCTTGAAATAGTACCATGTGTCAAATTGTAATCTCAATGAAAGAAACAATTTATCATGACCACATTAGTTCAAGATAAGATTTGCAAGTTTATATCTCAAAGGAAGTCAAACACATTTTGAATCCTCCAATGAAATACCTCAAATCTTTCTTAAATGCTTGCATCAATATTGTAAATAGCCATACATTGGATGTGTAACCTTTATTCCATGTCATTAAATTGTTAGAAATGATCACATACACTTTACTATTCATCGATCTGTGATATACTACCGATTGATCAAGAACATAAGAGTTCTACCTATCTTAGTGTCCATAACACTTAAAACTCTATCACCACTCGACCAAATAAGTTGTGGTTGGAACCACTTTTCAATGCAAACTGGTTGAAGCTAATTCTGTGATCGCTCCTTAGAATTTTGTTTAAACCATGACTGAGACCAAAGTGATGTACATGTAGTCTACTGATCTTCTGGATTTAACCAAATTTCTGTATGACCTGCTTACCGATTGTATCTTCACTTTGGCTATTAAATATTAGGACTTGTACTTAGTTTAAATCAATGCCAACCAGCTGACAATCTCTCAACATAGTACCAAATACCTGATAATATATAATGCCAACATTTACCATACAATAAATTATCATAATTGATTCATCAATGATGATGCCTCCTACGAGTATAGGAGATCCATATGAGGCTCTGGTATGCATTTATTTTTTAGTCCATGCCTTTTTATTTTTTTTTGTGTTTGTCAACTTATATGTTATTAAATTGTATTAATTTTGTTTTACCTGTTACAACCCCTTTCACGAATTCCCACAGATCCTCTACCTTTCTATTTTGTTAGGAGCCCTGTTCACCCAAGAAGGGGACCATCAACTTTACTACACAACCCAACAACAAAAGAAAGACATGAGGTAATCAACAATTCAATTGTAAACAAATTACAGTCTAGTATTTAGTTAGTTTGATGTTCTTGTGCAACCACCTAAAGAGCCACATACTTCTTTGAAGAGGATCAATTTTTATGATCCACCATAGTCATAGATATTCATAAAGACATAGTTCTAGTCATGGTCATTGAAGGGCCAATTTATGTATATATTTGACATTTGTATTGTATATATCGCCCTTGACATGGGACATGCCACATTTTTGTAACTCTATTATTGACTTTGCATTTATGCTATTTTTGTATATGTACACAATTATTGTTCATTTTCATATATATTAAATCTGATATTAAATCCAATTTCTTAATTGTGTGCATATCTTTGTACTTCAAAACTTAGTTATTTGCAATGAAAATGTGATCCAACTTGTTCATTGTGTATGTCTTGATGCTTTGAAATTTATATATTTATAATTTAAATGTGATCCAATTTGTTCATTCTATGCAAGTCATATGATATATACTTCTAAATGATTATTTAATATAATAGAATGCAAACATGTTTATTATTAGAGTCATATTGTCCTTAGATTAAAATTTAAAAGTCAGATCTTAGATTATGGAATGAGAGTTAAATTTATACCAAAGAACATGGAAAATAGAGAATGAATAAAATGTATGGCATTTTTTGGTGTCATCATATAGGATTTCAAGCTAGATCCTACTCCGTCATTCTACCATTAAAGGAAATATTTTAGTACAACAAGAACCGTACAATCTATTAATGGTCTTATGTTTATGAAAGAATGAAATTTAGACACAAGTGCCATCGATACTACCAAATTTTATTGTTGGAACACACATTGGGAATGATCAGTTTTATATATCTACTATGTTAACTATAATGCATAAACACACAATCAAATGATATGCTCCACATTTTGGTATATCGTGAGAAAATATAAAAGTAGGATTTTAATTTTCTTCTAATTTTGGAATAGATATCCCACCATATGGTATGAACCTAATCTCATTCTAAAAAAATAATTAGGATTTAAATTTTCTTCCATGTTGTAATTTTGCAATGGCCCATATAGACGCGTATGACCTTCTAGCGTGTGATTGTATTAAGAAAATAATATGGAGAGTAGCACTTAAAACATGGGTTTGGATATTTTTTGGAGCCTTGCATGGCCATTCATGCGATAAATTGACATGCCAATATGTTAGATGTGATGGCACATCTTTCCTCTCCAAGGAATTTATGCTTTTACTTGATCATCATCTCCAACATTCAACTCTGAATCACAGACCCTAGAGACCACTGGAAAACTTGTTTGGACACCTTTTGACATGTTACAACACAAAAAATTTCAATTTTGTCTATTTCAACCTTTCCTAGGCTATTGGAGTAAATTATTTGGTTTGGGAGAGTGTTTAGAGGGTAGGTGCTTTGTAAAACATGCCTAATTAGCCCTTAAATACTTGAAATCAACAATTTTTGACCAAGTTGCTCAAAAAAATGACATGTCAAGTTTGATATATATAATGTGTCTCCAAAATCTTTATCTAAAAAGGTCAAGTTTTTATATCACAGGTCAATGTGTCAGAAGTTATGAACCAAAAACTCAGTTTTGAAGGCTATTAGGAACAAACCCTCGTTGTGAAGGAATCCCATATCGCATCTTATTCTTCGTAGGCATAAATAGACATTGCGATAGTGTCTAGTTGGGTGTTTTTACCGTGAGCATGGTCCCACTTTTCCTCTCAACACACCGAAACGCTCAACGTCATACCCTACCAGTGATGTCCCTTGTGTATCCTAAGTGCAAAAAATCATCAAACTTTGACAGACTATTTCATGCAAACCATGAAAGTTGCACATAATATATTTGAACCTATAGGGCTATGTTAGGCCCCTCTACAATAAATTGTCTCATTTTTTGAATAATCGGAGTCCTTTTTACAGGGAAACATTTTTTCTGTTCATGCAAAAAGTGTTAGATGCACTTTGTGCAAAGTTGCCAAGTAGATCATATCATGTTCTGTTTGTCATGGGAATGAAACCACATCTCAATCATGTCCATTTGGGTGGGTTTACACTAGGCATGATCCCAAATTTCCTCTTGGCACGTCTGAATGCTCAAGGACATAACCTACCAATCATGTCCCTTGTGTACCCTAAGTGTAAAAAACTATCAAAATTTGACAGACTATTTATTGCAATCTATAGAACTTGCACACAGTCCTTATGATTTTATTGGGCCATGTTAGGTCCCTCTAAAATAAACTATCTTAGGTTTTGAAGAATTAGAGTCATTTTTGCAGGGCAACAATTTTTCTGTTCATGCAAAAAGTGTCAGATGCACTTAGTGCAAAGTTGCCAAGTAGTCCATATTGTGTTTTGTTAATTGTGAGCATGAACCGACACCTCAAAAATCTCTAGTTGGGTTTTTTTACCATAGAAATGATCCTACTTTTCCTCTCAGCACGTCGAAAGGCTCAATGACATACCCTACCAACGATGTTGCTTGTGTACCCTAAGTGCAAAAAATAGTCAAACTTTGATAGACTATTTCTTGAAAACCATGACACCTGCG
Source organism: Thuja plicata (assembly GCA_018584345.1). Classification (NCBI taxonomy): domain Eukaryota; kingdom Viridiplantae; phylum Streptophyta; class Pinopsida; order Cupressales; family Cupressaceae; genus Thuja; species Thuja plicata. Next base: position 3,180,394 of record MU224975.1, on the reverse strand, counting down.
CATGATCCATTTGATCCTATAGGGTCATGTTAGGCCCCTTTATAATAATCTATATCGGGTTTTGAAGACTCAAAGTTGTTTTTGCAAGGCATCAATTTTTTTGTTCATGCAAAAAGTGTTAGATGCACTTAGTGCAATGTTTCCAAGTAGCCCATATCACATTCTATTCATCGTGGGCACAAAATGATACCTCAATCATATCCAGTTGGGTGGTTTTACCATAGGAATGGTCTCACTTCTCCTCTCGACATGCCAAAACACTTAGCGACATACCCTATCGACAATCTCCCTTCGTGCCCTAACCATGTAAAATCATAAGAAGTAAGATATATGTGTGAGGCCTCTATTACAAAACAACCGCACCTTGTTTATACATATGTTTAGTAACTTTGAAATGGGTATCGATAACCGTAACCCTTTTGTAGAGATCCCTCTTGTATAAAAATTTATGATGAATTTTGTCTTTAATTAGGGCTACTAGCTGCCTTAAGGGAAATCTTTGTAAAAGCATACAATTTTACACATCAAGTTATTGTGGGGTTTATCAAGGGTGTCTTCATGTTATATTTTCCTGATTTGAAGTGTTTTCTTTTCCATTTGAGTGTAGAAAACCATGGAGCACTTCATTGGTATTTGTTTCCAAGGTGCCTAGTAACACTGTGAAGGAGAGTTGGGTGTTCATGACAAGTGACAGAGAGGGGTTGATTGGAAGCCCACACAAGATAAATTTAAGACCTTTTAATTCCTTGTAAGGTCTATATAAAAATTTTCTTGGGCTTGGGATTGATTCCCTATCTGGTTTCATTGAAGTTGGGGCTTGAAAAAGGAGATCGAAAAACATAGAATTTGCAAGAAATGTAATTACTTGTGACTTGTGAAGGTTTGGAGGTCTTAGGAAGACCTAATTGAATGTGTCTAAGGTGTTGGTAGAGTTTTGAGAGCTTTGGGAGTGGCATTTTTAATAAACCCTCATTGTATGCAAGCCTAGAAGGCCTAAAAGTGAGATTGGTGTGTTGGGTGAATTTGTGAGAGTGCCCATTGATATAAATTGTGGACTTGGTCTATTTGAACCTTGACTAGGCTATTGAACTGATGAAAACTGATCTAAGAACCTTCAACATCAATAAATGGTCTGAAGACCTTATTGTGAGTATTAACATGAAATAAGAATTCAAATATTCATAAATACAACATGGAGGCATGAAGACAACATTTTTTTCACTTTGCCTAATGACAACATTTTTTGCACTTTATTACATCATGAATGATGCGATACACAATTCATTCATGTATTTATATTCAAATGGTACAAATTAGGATATAATAAAATGGTACACATTACAATATAAAAATACAAAATTCAATATGTATTTATGATCAAATGGTACACATTAAGATATATAGAATTTGGCCTCTCAATATTTGTAAATCAGCCCCATGACCACTTTTATATACAAAATTTGGCATCTAATATGTACATGACAACTCATTACCACACACACACACACACACACACACACACACACACATACTTGTTCATCTAAATATACACATTATAGCTCATTACCATTTATAGATACACAATTTGGCCTCCAAATATGCACACTGAGCACCTCATGGCCATTTATATACACAAAAAAGAGAAGTTACAATGTTTCACAAAAAATATATACAAAATTGTCAAAATTATTGTACCATTTTGTAGAATCATTCTTGTAGATGACCCAAAAGTAATTAAGTGAACCTTATCGATCAAATTTAACCCTTATTATGTCAAGTATTGCCTCGTGGCCAGATTCACGAACCTTCCACAAATTCTTGTTAAGAGGTCTACCATGATACTTAATCAATTGAATATTTGTTGCAACAACAAGGTTAGAGTAATGAAGAATATGTCTATGTGTCTCAAAGTCCTCAAACAACCACACATAATAATTTTTGATAGGGTACCTTCATTTTATAGAAGGATAAGTTAATACCAAAATCAACATAAAGTGTAATAAAATGAGTTTAAGAGGTTTCAAAGTCCTTAAAAAACTACATGTTATATTTTTTGATAGGGTACCTTCTAAGCCATGTCCCTGTCACAAAATAGATCCTATTGGGTACTCAATACCCCTCCCTAAATGACTGTAGTTTAAAATTTATTTTTGGCCTCAATACAATGACACAAAAACTAATGTGTTCCTTCATTGTTATCGTTTGCATTAACTTCTTACACATGACCTGGATTTTATAGAAGGATAAGTTAATACCAAAATCAACGTAAAATATAATAAAATGAGCTTAAATTTGATTTTTCCTAAGTAATAAATTGAGAAAAAACCTGGTTCAACTAGGTCAGATACATGGGCAAAATCTACTTATAATTGAATCTGGTTCAATTGTAGTGCTCTAGGAAGTTGATATGTATCAAGGGGTTGTAAAGTTCTACAAGACTATTGGTCAACCCACTCTTTTGATTCACATTCCTCCCACACAAAATTCATACACAAAGAGAAAAAACATGCAATTTTTCTAGTATAAATAGTTAATGGCATTGCATTTGAACTTATAAATGAATGCATGTCACTTGATCTTGTAAGTGTAAAACAATCTAGATAGTTTTCAATGTTAGATTTTCATATCAACCAAAAGTATCTACAAACCATAGAATTACCCGCATTACCTGGTCCAATTATAGAGTTACACCATTTCACAATCATTTATGCATATATTAACACTATGCCACATTTGTACTTCAATTCCTCTCTAGCAAGAGCTCTTTTTACACATATTCCTGCACCATCACGCTCTCCCTTTCCATGCCCAAGCTTAGTGAACTTCCAAAAATGTTGCACACTTGTCACATGCTAAACCAGTAGAACATCCTTGTATTCTTGAATTGTAAGGTGCAATTGTCTGACCATATTATGTGTTGGTCGTATCTTATATCTCTTTCCCTTAAGCTTCCATATAAAACATTGAAGAATCCTGTCAAAAAATATGGTGAATGAGTACGATCATCACTGATATAGAAGTGATACTCTCTTATAACCTTTATGTCCTCCTCTGTACTATCATGTGCATGCATGAATTCTATGTGTACAAAAATTGTAAGTTGTGTAGAACGGTAATACATAGGTTGTACTTCATTTTGAGGTTTTAGTGTATAATTCCCAGAAAAATCAATGACAAAAACAATAGTACCAAGGGGAAAAATTGTCCTTACATAACTTGAATTTCTCATATAACCACCTAGCTCTATGTGTATGACTTATGTACTCATAAGCTAGTTTCTCTTCAAAAATCTTCATAAAATCATTTACGCATATATCCTTTTTCACCAAATCACACCTTTTTAATTATTTTCCATCTTTAACACCATATGTGACTGACTTGTATTTTCCAAAAGAAATCAGTTTCTTACCAATTTCATGTGTGTTATCAAGATGTAGGCATCTGTGCAATTGTTTCAAACAATCACATGTACAACAAAAACCTTTCAAACGCATCATCTTATAATAAATGTAGCCATCATCTCATTTACATAGTACACTTGAAATAAATTCCCTTAGTGACATAATGATGCAGAGTGGGCAACTAGAAGGTATGGCGAAACCCAATATCATTGTTTCTTCACCCTTTATCACACTCTTAATCAATCTCAATTGAGATCCTAAATTCACTTACAGCATGGGAAATCATGAAATTCACACTTCTATGGAGTGATAAGGATTCCTAGGGCTTAGGAAACTCCTAATAGCCTTCTAAACAAGTTTGACCACTTCACACCAAGTTTAGATTCACCAAGAAACAAACAAACATATTTTCTCGTAGCCCTAACTAGTTGGTTTTTTGAGGACAACTGTTAGAGTAATAAAGTGATTCCAATTATTAATTAAGTCATCTTGATTTAATTATTAAGTCACTTATTATCTCTCTTTTACTTAAGGTAAACTTTAGGCATATAATAATAAATTATTTTATTAATTATTATTATGCAACCTAGATATTTTCCCTTTAGGGTTTCACTTTTAGGGTTTCAGTATCCTTTTATAAGGATTCCCTCTTTGTAAATTATTAATTAATTGAGGATGCTATTGCATTGAGTATTTTTATCCATTGTTTGCACAATATGTTTCCTCTTCCATTGATCTGTTTGTTATCAATTAGGATTGCGCCTATAGATGGATGCAGAATCTAGCCATCCTGTTGAAACATGGAAACATTCTCCTTGGTGGATGAAAGAATGAATCTCTGAATTCTACGCCGGTTCCTATTGGATTTAGGATATCACCTAATAATGACTTTTATGGTTTTTGGGAAAAAAGGGAGAAGGGATAACTAAAATGAAAAATTTAATTAAGAAGGTGATACACCAAAAATGGATACAGATTTGCCAGAATTGAAAGATTGTACCTACAAGACACACATTACTAAATTTTGCAATGATTTTCACTTCTTAACACCTAGGATGGTTTAAAATTCACTATTAGGGTTTGGTTCCACTAATGGTAGGAATTCAACTAGCAAACAGGTAATTTCTACAAAAGGTTAATTCTTTATAACTTAGAATAGGAATTTAGAGTAATTCACTAATCTATGCTTAAAAGGGATAAACACTTAAATGCAGAAAAACTTGAAAAAGAATTGATGACAAAAATCAGAAATGATATGTGAATAATAAGGCCAGCTTTATCATCTTCAGAATCTGCAAAGTTGGTTACAAAATACAAAAAAAAAAGTGCAAAGGAATGATATGTTCACTAATACAACTTTTATCTCCAATTTTGAACCCCTACAAATGAATAAGAAGTTTGAATATATAGCCTCTACGACCGATTTTGAAAAATGAAATCCCCCCTCAAAAGGTGCTCCTAAATAGATAGATACCCCTGACTTTTAGGCTCAAATGGTGCCCCTAAAATATAGCCTTTTAAAAGACCTCCATGATTAAAAAACCCTAAATTAAAGGCATAAGTCATGCCTAAAACCTAGCCCTAAACTACATCCCCTAACATTGATATATTTTTGATCTTATCTCTTTATAATATATATAACATATCTAAAATATGTCCCCAAGAATACAATAGGATGTAACCCCAACCCTAAAACAATAAAATATGGCAAAAATCCGATCCATATTTGTACAAAACCCTAACATATGAAGTTGACACCAATGTCTACAAGCCCTAACTTGGCACTTTACTCTATGGTCAACATGACCCATAAAATGTCACTAACATATCATGTGATGATGATGTTGTGGCACTTGCAGTGGTGTTGTCATGCACTGTGGTTGACAGAAATTTAACTTTGTATTGTGGACTCCAAAGTTTATCATTTTTTGACATAGGCATTTTCATTTTGCATTATGTGTTTTTGAGGAAAACCTAGGGTTTTTGTTGCTGTTTGGCGCCACCATATATGCATTCAGACTGTTAGAATTTTTTGTTTATTGGAATCTTTGCATGAAGCTTGGGCTTGATCATGAAGCTGAGACTCCTCTCTGTAATTGTCACCATGCTGATAAGGTAACTCGGCCTCTACTGCAGTTTGCATATTTCTTGAATAGTGTGGGTTTTTTTTGCATATATATTTTTACACTGAAGTTTTAAAGCCATGAATAATGAAATTTTGCATTTTTTTAGGGAGCTCGGGCTTCTTGCTGTGAGTTGGAGTGTATCTGGAGTTCATCACTTTATTGTCTTGTTCTATCTTTGGCTGCAAATTTAGTTTGCATGTATATCAAGCATGAATCTCGAGCTTGAGTTATCGACCTTAAGAACAGAGATCTTGAGCTCTTCCTACCGCGGGTTCTAATTTGAATAGTAGTCTTCAAATCATTGTTGCATAAATCGAGCCCTCCTCTGTTTCTCTTCTAGGTCACTTCATGTTAAATGGAACTCGGGTTCCACTGAGAGTTGGAGTCGGTCTTCCTTCATATCTGTATTTTCTACTGGAGTTTACCTTGTTTGTGAGTAGCTCAGGCTCCACTTCATACCGCGACTTTTAATTTGAACTGTAGTTTCTTCTTTTTAGAGCTGGGGCTCTCCTCCGCATGCCAAAATACAGTGGACCCTCCATGTATCTCTTTGTCAAACCTAGGCTTCCACCACATCTATTCATACATGTAACTTTGGATTCCATAAAACCATGAGAACTCGGGCTTCTTCTAGTTATTTCCACTGCTGTTGCAACTTTTAGTTTGAAATCATCCTAGTATTTAATGGACTTTGAAGTTTTTTTATCTCACCACCGTAAGATTGGGCTCGGTCTGAACTGTGGTTGAAAGATGTGGAGTTGTCTTTTATTAACTTGGTCTTGAAGCTCGACATATTCCAGCCACATCTTTAGACTTATTCCAAACTCATAGTGCATAAATGAACTCGACCTCTATCCGCAATACATGGCACTCCTCTAAATTTTCTTCTCCACTATGCTCGACTTGTTTATCAGATAAGTGACTCTTTCTTCATCTTCTTGTTTTTCTTGAACTTGCTCCATGGTTTTTCTTTGTAAATCTGGAAATGAAACAATAGTTAGTGGTGAAAACATTGTAATAACAATTTTTCCTTTGTTTAGAAATAAAACCCATCTGAACTTGCTGTTGCTCCTTCATTGTAGCATAAAAATGAGCTTTACTTTATCTTCTATTCTGTAGCTTTATTTTCTATCATTTTCTTCATTATTTCTCACTGTTTTCAACAAACTCGGGATACCCACATGGCTATTCATGCAAATCTGGAAATAAACTTGAACATATACAAGCTTGTTGGTGTTTTTTGGTTGAAAGATGAACTTGAACTCTTGTCTTATCATTCTGTTGCTGGGAAATAAATATTTCTGGTTTGAAATAACATATTACATGTTTAATTTATAACATGATCATAACATAACAACACTCCTACAGTTGAAGCCGAGAGTATTTTCTTGTTTGAAATACACACATTACATGTTTGATTTCCATTATCACTTGTTTGAACATTTCTTTTAAATATATAGCTTATGTGCAAGAAATAATGTAAAAATACACTGTTATGCAATTTAATATGAACCATTACCCATGGGGTCCGAGCAAGGACTCGTGACTCCCATGGGCAATGTTATAAAATGAAACTCATTATGCACATCTTGCTTTCTTGACTGTATCTTCTTCATGCACTGAACTTCTCCAATTGATTCAAACATGAACATTGCTATGACAACATTACTTAGTTGATGAACATCCATCACACTACATTTCAACACACTAGAATAAAATTGTTTTCTTAATACCCTGCAAAATTGTAACTCGGGTTTGACCATTGAAACACATAGATACTATACTTAACTTCATTTTCTGAAAGCATAAATTACCACAACACCATTTGATTCTTCAATGGATTCAAAGCCATAACATGAATACACTTAGTCTTGATCCATTCTTATGATCATATGCAAAAATAGACATCAATGTTAATGTGCATGTTCTTTTTCTTTTAAGAGCATTAACACAGCTTATTTATGTTTGCCTCTTTTAAAATGAATAAATACTGTACTCTAAAAACATATGGCAGCACTGTTTAATTTTGATCTTGAACACCTAATAGTGCCAAACCCTTCCTTTTCTGAATCATTGTACATTTGAATACTTATGCCTTACATTCACCACTTAGATGCCAACTGCTATGACCTAGCCTCTTTTTATAACAACATTGCTATTACTCTTCTTTACTTGAACATATGATGTCAATTGATCATTATGGTATCTTCTATAGCTGAATATATCATTCTTGACTCCACCTTTTGCATATGCTTATTCTCTTCTGCACACACATCACTTATAACATCAATACTGATATTTCATTTTGTATATGCCTATTGTTATAAAAAGGATATCACTTCTTTTTTTTATACCTTTTTATTCAGAGATGATAATGTTCAGAACAGTGATGAGATAAAGTACTTATGTGATATCAATTGATGATTGAACCATGTGTATATGATTTCCATTTTTGATAACAACACCATTAGATCTTTTATATATGCATTCTAATATATAAAAGCATTAGTGTTCTCTATTTTTTTGAATTACCTTAGTGCATTGTTTCAAACAAAATCTGCATATTCATTCTATTTCAAACCACATGATAAATGATCTTCTCTTGTGAAGAATTGAAAGACAGGGCTACCTCATTAGTTAATTGCAACTCATCTCTACTTTTGGCATCCTCTCTTTTAATGGTATTAGATCATCACATGATATGTCAGCTTTGCATATTTGCATCAACAGTGTTGCATTGTAATAGTATTTATGCACTTTGTAACAATTGTTGTGTATTGCATTTCTCTTCTTTCTGCATATCATACTTTAGAATTTGTGGACATCTCTCGCTTGCACACACCACCAAGTCCCCATGTTAGGTTAATGGATTCAATCAGCTAATCTATGTTTGTATGTAAATGTCATGTGGGATGACATTTATGTATGAATGTTGGTTTGCTGGTTGGATTTACTGACTTAACATGTGGATGCTCTTCTTTCCTAAATAGCAATTCCTTCTTAATGCAGGATAAAAAATATATGCAATAAAAGGTTTCATAAAATTATGTCCCTTTGATACTTTATTTAGTTAACGTAGATGTATACATGGTTATTGCATTGATGTTACAAGATAGATATGTAGTACCAAAAGAGTTGATAGTAGTAGTATGTTGTTTGTGTTTCATGCATTGCTTAGATCCAGCTGGATCTAACACCATTTTCTCTCTCATGATGCAGGTAAAAACCCTAAAAAACTTAGGATGAGACAATCCAAAATTCCTGAGGACGCAAATGAAACAATTGTTCAAACCCAATATGCAGAAGACCAGCTGACAACAATCATACAATAAGGCAATGCATGGGACTCCTACTCCATACTACTAGCATGCTTCTTTTTTTACTTTCAGCATTGTATATCTTCTCAATGTTTTCAACTGAAAGATGTAACCTATAAAGGAAAACTTGCTTATTACATTCAATTTGAATGTTCAATGTAATGATCAATTTATGAATTTGAAAGTTTAAATCAAATCAATACTCAGAGAACAACATCAGTATTAACATGAATGCAATAATAAGGTATTTTGTCTTCAATATCTGAATAGTAGTGTTGAATGGATGTACCTTTATGCAATCTTTCTGATGTTTATAGTTGGAATACTGCATGTGTACTTTAATCCTTTGAATTTGAACAATTTTGCAACTTAAGATAGCAACTATAAAATTTATAATCTAATGTAAGATAACAATCAATTTATCAATTTAGTGTGCAATTAAAATGATAACACTATTATTTTTGGCCTCCATACATTTTTTGCTCCTCTCTTTCTATAACAGGTTTGCATGCAGGTGATAGCTCCCAAGAATCACCTGTTCTCTTCATGAGAGTTTTTTGGTCTCGCCCTTCAGATTTGGTTTTTTGAGAGGTTTTCTCTAAAAATTTGTGTGGATTTGGGGTAGAGATATTTATTGGAGCACCATGGGTACAAACTGACCTCATGATCGCGTCTAGAATGCCCCAAAACCCCCATTTTCATATAAGGCACATCCTATTTGGACAAAGTTAAAATTTGGGCCCTATTTTTTATGCACGACCCTTGGCATCCTTTACAAGGAAAAATTATGCCTCAGTTTTGACACTACCTTGATTTACGTACTACCTCATTTTTTATGCCACCTTGAAATTTATGCCTGGTTGCATGGAGGAGAGAGAAATGGCATTTTTTTTAATATGTTTTTTGCATTAAAAAAGGAATTTTATTTTTTATTTTTCTTGTGTGGGGCCCACTCCTGCTGTCGAGTACATAGCTCAACAAGCCAGGCCCAGGGCCCATAGCTAAGCTCAGAGCCTACAACCAAGCCCGTAGCTCACCGCTGATCTCGGAGCTCATGCACCACTGTTGCACCACCTCCACTAGTGGCACCACCCTCTTCCGCCACCGCCGCACTACTACAGTGCCACCTCCACTCACAGAGTCACCAGAGAGCCCTAGGGTCATTTTTGTGCCTTTTTAGGGGTACTGTTGGTTTTTTGCTCATATCTTGAGCATAATGAGGCATTTTTCACCAAACAAGATATCGACAGAAAGCTGGTTCCAAGGCCGATCTGATTTTTCAGGTTTGGTTATCAGATTTTTCCATCTTACAGGGTTTTTTCCAGTCAAAATCAGAGTTCCATTTTGCACTCCGATCGCTCTATCTTGCTTCTACAAACTCCACTTTTGACTTCTGCATGGTGTCAGAGAGCTGGTCCTATCCTCTTTCTTCTTGTATGGGTCTCACACCCATAATTTTCTCCATGTATCTTTAATTTAGTTTTTTTCTTTATGGTATTTTGGTGGATATCTTGGATGTTTCAGGTCTTGGGATCATTTCCTTTCTAGATATTGTATACATCTTTTTATGAAGCTTTTATTGTTTACAAATGCATTGAGATAAAGTTCCATCTGATGTATCCTTGGGATCCCACACATTTTGTGCCTAATTGTACTCGCGCTATATTATAAAGTGTCATGGGAGGTTTGATATTTTCCTTGTTTTCCATCTACCTTTGTCAAGTGACTGTTCCTTCCAAGACATTAGCCTCATGATGTGTGTCAAGAGAGTGATCCTTCCATGACACCATCCTTTATATGTGTTTGTACATTCTTCATCATGCAGTGTTTCTTGGTAGTCTGACTTAGTGTACCTGTCATGCCTCTCCTTGGTCAACATTATGGGGGGTGGGGGTATCTCCTATTGGTTCTAATGCTTCCTTGGTTTGATGGAGTGATCTATGTATTCAGTATTTGTTCCTATGTACTAGGCGGATGCAGTAGCTAGGTACCTATGCATTTTGATGAGATGGATCATTTACCACATGGACACTCTTTCATTCCTATTTTAGAGGCATCCTTCCATCTTTGATTGATTAGCTCTTCAAGATTTGTTTTTATTCTTCTCTACCTGATCATGTTCTATTACAATGGAGGTTCTAACAGTTATTTTTGATAGTGTTTGCAGCTTCATGCTTTAGAGTTTTTCTACATGTTCTTTCTTTGTTCCTATTTTCTGGGACATTCTCTAGTTTGGAGGATTCTTCAGTCCTTCACTAGGCTTTAACTCTTTTTGGGGAGGGGTTTTTTCCATTGGGTTTTCTCATTTTCTCCTCTTTGCAGATATTTTTTGTACTTGGGTACTTGATCAGGCCTTGTTGTTGGGACCCATTTCCTTCTTTCAGTAGTTGTTTCTAGGTTTTTAGCATCTCCCTAAGTTTATCTTAAGGGGGGGTGATAGAGTAATAAAGTGGTTCCACTTATTAATTAAGTCATCTTGATTTAATTATTATTATTTTTTTAAAACAAAAGTGGGATATATCCACCATATTTTATTAATAATAATCTGATTCAATAACTCCCCCATGGAAGAACCAGTAAGAAACCCCAGGATCATTGTCATATACATGTATATATTCGATGATATTGATTTTCATATGCAATTACATAATATATCCACTAGGCATTTTAACATTTTGCAAAATTAGCCCACATGTCAAGAATTACAAGTTCTATGCTATGCGCAAATTGACCTTGTATTTCAAATATCCACTAATGAGCCAGTGCTCCAAAGAGCTTACATCATAAAATTGGTCATTTGCTTAACAAAATATGATCAAATTTTTTTTGAAAAAATGTTCATCATTAGATCATTTATTCTTTCATGTCCTCCACACCCCAACTTGTAATCGGGGTCACAGAAGCATGCGGGGACCAACCCATAGGTTCAGTAGCAGCATTCCCCATAATTTCTGTTGTCGCCGGTTGTGAGGATGCACCCATAAATTTTGGACCATGAAGCCAACTAGTGATATCACTCATAGTTTAAGGAATGGGCGCCATTTGCTCAGCATCATGTGTAAGTTGCTCTCCCATTGCAGAATCACTACCCATACCCGAGGGATGTGCATTGAGGTCCGACATCATGTCCAACATTCTTGACAAGTGCCCACTTAAGGTAGGGCCTGGATGAGACTATGTTTCTGACCGAGTTGGGGGGGCGTTTGGGAATTCAAGAAGATCTAGTAATGCATTCACCTTAATTTTGATTATGTCCACCATATGAAACCCTAGACACCGATTCATAGATCAGAGAGTATTTTCTGCATACCTTGCATCCTGCATCTCCAAAGTCCATTTTATATTTACATAGATCAGCATGTAATCATGGTTTGTGAGAAGATCTTGATGTGAAAATAAGCCACCAACTAGTGCCAGTCCATTCCAAAGGTCATAATTCTAAAGCGCACGCATAAGTTCATTACTGTGAAAGTAATTTGGATTGATAACTTTCTCGGCCATAGAGACAAGCAGTGGCATTGATTGTATGAGGTCTAAAGCATTGGACAGGAAGATAGAGACCAGTTGTGCTAGAAAAAAGAAGTGGCAAACATGCAATGCCAGGATTTATTCTGCAATGACTATGCGGATAGTAGACCGGATCCTCAATGAATGGCATACAAACATAGTACCAAATGAAACCTTATCAATGTTCATAGGCAAGACCTCTTCGATCTCCGGAGCTTGTATCCTTACTCTGTAATTTCTTGGCAACACATCATAGTGATACCTTCCACATGGTCTTCACTTCAATATCTGCCATGACCTCGACTCCATTGTTGCAATTTGAACTAAGCGAAATGGTAGTTGTGTAGGTGTGAGTGCGGATATAAATAAGGCCATGTGTGCATTTCCCTCATTTGAGCCATAAATTTCCCTGATTGTCAAATCCCCACTAATCCAAGGAATGAAGTAAGATGATCCCCGATCATACCTTGGTTATGGTGTAATCTCCTAAATTTTTTTGTGAATGTACTTTCTCTCAATACACATTCAGGCCGCACATTTAAACAAGCTGGTATAAATTCAGTGAGAAGGGACTTGGCGGCATATCTTCTATGTCTAATATTCCTACACTTATGTCTGAATAAGGGCGCATCTTGTCACACACTAGTGGTATTTAATCCACATTCTATGAAATATTGCATCAGTGTACCCAAGTACCACCTCACCTAAGAAAACTTTGAGTTGCCAAAGTTGTAATCCTTTCTAGCACACACATTTAACTGTACTGCCATGTGAATTGTTGCTGCCCTGATTGCATTGTCAGTATCTCTCACCACGAATTGGAGCCAAGTTGCAGATCTATTCATTATCCAACCACACTTTCTCATGTATGATTACGATCTTGTATCTATTGACCTGTCAAGTTTATAGATTTCACACAACTTGATATACTGATTTAATATTGTTTCATGGTTGAACGACATTACCTCATGTCCATCACATCCTTTATTTTCCAAGTGATCTGCTAGTTGATTGCCTTCTCGCAAAGTATGTGAAATTTGAACTTCTTGAAATGAATCTAATAATTGCCAGATTTGCTGAAGAATGTATGTGAGTTTCCAGTTATGAGACACTCGATTTAGACATGCTGAGATTATGACCAATGAATCTCCTTCTATTTGAATCTGTTGGAATCCACCATTTTTAGCCAATATTAAACCTTCAAGTAATGCCCTCACCTCAGCCATATTATTTGTTCCAATTGGAAGTGGGAAACATTTTATTGCTAGTAATAGTCCTTGATGATCCCAAATGCATACACCTGCCCCTGATTTTCCAGGGTTTCCCCTTGAAGAACCATCAAAATTAATTTTATTAACCCCTTTTGATGGTGGGGTCCAATTGACTTGGTTTCTATTGTGCACCTTATTCATTGTTGTTTTTTAACACCAACCAAAAGGTGCATGAATTAGCTTCCATTCTCACAGTATTGAAGAATCCCACGCTGTCATGATCAAATTGTGCTTAAGTTTACTGTGGCTAGCATTGACTAGTTCAGAGATTGACTTCTTTAAGTGATTTATAACTGTTTGAATTGGAGAAGAGGTTCTACAAAAAATTCTTTTGTTTCTTTCCCACCATATAGCCCAGACAACTAGCGCTGGAGTGCATTTCCAAATTGCTGAGAAGAGGGATGAAGAGTATAATTGAGGCCATGATTAAAATAGATCCCATAGCTTGTTTGGAAGTGGGGTATATTATTGCAATTTTTTGAGAACAAAAAACCAGCATTCTTGTGCAAATTGACATGTTAAGAACAAGTGATATGTATCTTCATGATGATTGTCACATAGGAGGCAGTTAAATGGCTGAGCTATGTTGAGTCTAAGTAGTCGTTCACTAGTTAATGCCCTGTTATTCAATGCTAGCCAAGAGAAACAACCTGCCTTTGATAAAGTCAAGTTATTCCAACAAAAAGTGTAGGCACGGGATGGCTTTATAATTGCCTCTCTTTGTTGGATGAGTTTATACCCCTCCTTGATGTTGAACCTGCCATCTGCCCCTGGGGCCCAGATTAATTTATCCTCTAGATTTGATAGGTAGACCAAGTTTTGTGAGAAAATTTTCTTCAAACACTGTATCTCTTGAGGGGATAAAGGTAGCTCATGGGGGTCTTTCCATATTACCTTCCTTGAGTGTAGACATACTGCTAATACATAATCACTTAGATAAATTCCCCAGACACTTTTTGACGTAGTGACTGTGTGTTCAATGTCATTCATTTGGCCCAGCGGTGGTGCACCATTCCATGAATCACGCCAGAATTTGACTGATAGTCCATTATTCACTTCGCAGGTAATGTACTTGCATATTATTTCTCTAGAGGAAATCATGAAATCCCATATGGTTGAGCCTTTGGGGGGGTCTAATACCATTAGAATTCTGGTTGGATTGTTATCATCTAGATACTTTTGCATAATTTGACACCAAATGTTATGTGGTTTGGTATACATTTGCCAAATTAGTTTACCCCCAAATGCTTGATTTCTTTTTGCAAATCATGTATCCTTGCTCCACTGAGCTGCTTTACTTGTGTCAGTTTTTCAAGAGAGACCAGTGGGATTTTTTTCTCTCCATTTATATTCCCAGTCCATAAGAAATCTCTTAGTAGTTTCTAAATTTTTTGGAGAACCGATGAAGGAGCTTTGTGAACTGATAAATAATAGTTAGGGATAGCTGATAATACTATTTTGATTAGTAGTATTCTACCTGATAGTGATAGCCATCTTACTTTCCATGATGCTACCCTGGATTTAATCCTTTTGATGATAGGTGACCAATAACTGATTTTGTTGGCTCCCATAAAGAAAGGGATGCCAAGATATACGGATGACAGGAAGTCTTCTGAGAAGCCTAAAAGAGTGACAATTCTGTTGGATATAATTTGGTTTGTGTTAAACAAGTAGATTTTAGATTTATGAGGATTCACTTTTTGATTTGATGCTGCTGAATAAAGGTCTAGTGTTTCCTTAATTTGTCTGGCCTCAGAAATCTTTGCAACCCCAAAGAGTAATGTGTCATCCACAAATAGGGAGTGTGTCACTGAAATATTTGACCATTCAATTTGTACCCCTAGCCACTTACCTACTACTTGCTTATGTTGGATAATTCTGCTGAATGATTCTGCCATGAGAATAAACAAGACTGGCGGCAATGGGTCCCCTTTCCTTACTCCTTGTGTGGATGTGAAGAATCCAGCTGGTACACCATTAATCAGAAATGAGAATCCCACACCAGAGATACATGACTTGATCCAGTTACACCATTTTTTCACAAATCCAAATTTTTGCAGAACCTTGATGAGAAAAGTCCAGTTTACTCTGTCATATGCTTTCATCATGTCCAGCTTAATGACAAAATGTGACGATTTACAATTATTAATGGAATACAAAAATTCATGTGCTACTAAAGCGCCTTCCATTGTTTCCCTTCCTGGTACAAAACCTCCTTGTGGTTGTGAGATAAGATTAGGAATGAGATGTTGTAACCTTAAGTAGATAGCCTTTGTTATGATTTTATAT
>MU224975.1:3121618-3141164 GCA_018584345.1 Thuja plicata | reverse complement strand
ATATATATATATGTTAAAAAAATAGGTGTTGTGCACCTTGCACCTAGATGAACATACATCATGTAGAGATTTCTTTGGAATATTTTTGGGTCCACTTGATGTTGTATTATAACATTATAATATTATATTGATGTAATTATTTAACATTAGGAAAGGAAATTAATAAAGTAACCAATATTAAATGTGGGGTCAAGGGTTAGGTAGCACATGGTTTATGTAATACTACATAGTATTTTTGTGGGAACTTTTTTTTCTATAAAAGCAACCATAAGGGTAGTTGTTTGTGTGGTAGCCAAGTTAGCACTTGTGAAGTTTGGAAGCATGACACGAGATGAGTGGTTATATGCTTGTTCACATGGAGTGTTTTTTGATGGTAGGGGTCTTAAAGGCTTTCATGGATATGTTGTACTATTGCACTACTGGATAATACATGGATGATGGATTCTCTTGGAGGTTGTATTTTTTCCTCTGAATAGTTTTTGATTAATTAAAACAAGTTTTACAGGGTTCTTGAAACCTAGAACAAAGTAATAAGAGGTAACACAGTTAGAAGATTAAAGCAAAGCATAACAAAAGGAAGAACATGCCAAAAAGCCAGAGCAAAAAATAGGCTAAGCATCTAAAAATGAAGATTAAACCAGAGACAGTAGAAAAAGCCATAGAGCCTCAAGAAGATCCACCAAAAGAGTGGCTGCCTCAGCCTCCATCAGCTCCATGTTGGCTGTCGAGTCCTTGATTTTCTAGATGTCCTTCTCCAGCTCCTTGTCCTTGGTCTTCTTGGTTCTAGCTCGGGTTCCTTTCCCTCTGGATAGTTTGCCTAGTATCTTGTATCACATATTTTTGTTCACATTGTCTATCCTCTTGCATGTGGATCCTGAATAAATTTATTTGATTGATTTATCATATCAGTTATGTGAAAATTGTCATATGTGTGGCTGCAAGTTTCCTTACAAGTGGTATAAGAGCCATGGTTTTGGTGTTATAACCCTAAGAGTTGAATCTATGGAATACATGAAAGATTGATAAGACAATGCAAGATATGAGGGTTTTTTGTAGGTTTTTGGGTTGTAGGTTTGCGGGCCTTTTGCCAATTTTATTTTGTTAAACTTTGTTTTAAAGACAGTTTTATTTGTAACACAGAAGAAAAATTAGAAATAAAACTTGATATTAAATGATTTCAAAAGGATGGATTTTACATTGATCAACATTAGCTATATAAAGCCACTATTTTCATAAAGAAACACCAAAAATCCCTTATGGGAGCGTAACTTCCCAGCAACTAACAGTCTAACTAAATTATTTTATTTAGTCTAACCTAAAACTAACCATTGATAATGTAATATTCTATATTCACCTCCTTATTACATTAATTTGAACAAGAGTTGAACATCGCAAGGGTTTTGAATCCAATTCTTTTGGAAACTTTGATGAAGTTCATTCACCAATCCTCCTCCCTCACCCAAAAGAAACATTGAACTAACTAAATTAATGGATCTACTGATTGTAGAACTTGAAACCATTTGTACAAAATTAAAGAAATTAAAGTTTCCCCACCCTCGACACACAATGAGTCACATTTCTTCTGAAAATCCACATCTCCTTCGATTGTGTCTAATGCCTCCTCTATTTGTGCATATGAGATGCCTTTCCTCTGAAAGTCCATATCTACTCCAATCGTTTCTAATGCCTCCTCAAGTGTTGTGGAAAAAATCCCTTCTCTGATATACAAATCATAAATAAAACAATTGGCACATGAGACACCTTTCCTCTGAAAGTACACAACTCCTTAGAGTGTAATGCCTCCTCAAGTGCTCAAAAAATAACCAACAAAATGTGAATACACCAAATACACCCACAAGAAATGTTGCCTCCCCTTATACCTTGAGGGAAAAAAGATCATGATGCCAAGCAACCTCTTTTCTTTAGGGGCACAAATAGGGTGCTTCTCATGTAATAAATCATCCCCGAGTGAGAAATTAGCTTAAGATGATAGATATTCTCTTTCCTCAATTTTCTCCAACCACTGATGTATTTTATTTTCTACTCTTCAAAGCACACTCTTGAATAAAAGTGTTCTTGCTGTAATAAAAATAAGGATTTTATGAAGAGAACCCACAATATTCACATAGTGCCTAAAAAATGGTGGCAAACCATAGAGGAGGTCACTACACAGGAATGACACTCCTAGGAATCTACAACACACATTGGAAACCATTTCATTCATATCTTATAGACTTAAATTTTTCTCCATTGCACATCTAGAGTTCTTATTCTGCCCATAAATCCAAGAGATCATTATTATTAAAAAGAATACCAAAATTAGAAATGGATCCCAACCACCTTGGGGTACCTTATTCAATAGAGATGACAGATAAATAGTTTCTACTAGGAAAAATACTACAAAGAGGAGTAGTATAAGTGATATATGTAAGGTCCAAACTACAAGCATGACCATAGTCACCATGTATGTTGTAATAATAATCACCATAAACACAACCTCCATAGGAATTGTTTTATTGAAGTGCTATATAATAAACTTAACAGTACTCCAAGGAAGATAATAATTATCATGAATTCAATCTATGGAGAGTAGATCTGATCTACCTTGTTTTTTGATATTTAAATAATCTTCACCCAAGAGAAGCAACCTAGAGACATATATTTCTTTATAATTGAGAAGGTTTATAGAATTAATGATTGAATAACAACTATGACTACTAATTTGGTAACAAAAAACATCAAGGTTGATCCATATTTCCCATTATTTTGAAAGAAACAAGCTATGCAGTAAGGGCTGACTGTCTTGAATACTCCTATGCAGTTTTAGATAGCATTATGTTCTACAATTGTATTGATAAAAAATTAGGCAAATGCTATGGGAGAGAACAAACAAATCATTTTACCTATACCAAATATTTGAACAATAAAGAGTAGTACAAGTGATACAAATGACATTACCACAACAACACCATCGCTTAGTTTAGGGTTCTCTATTTCATTTCCTTCGACACAAGGCATCACCTTCTTTTGGAAGTCTTTTCTAGCTTCCTCTATCTCACAAATATCCTTCACTCATGGCTGAGTTTTAACTCATGTACACATGATTAATACCTTTGAAATTAAGAAATATAATACAAGATATCAGGTACCATTGCCTCTTGTAATGACCATCTCATTTGAAATAGGCAGAGACATAACCTTCAAATTATGACAAAAATTGCTCTACGAACCTTGTAACATTTATTTTTTTATCCCATCATGAACTATGTTGAAAAATATTCATGTAGGCCTTCTACAACAAGATTATGTATAGACTTCAACATGCCTCACATTGCAAAAGATCAATTATATGCTCTAAAACCATATTCAAACACAAAAGAAAAATTAGAAATAAAACTTCATATTCAATAAATTCAAAAGGATTGATTTTATATTGATCAACATTGGCTATATAAAGCCATTATTTTTCTTAAAAATAATTTAAATACATCTTATAATAATGTAACTTCTTAGAAACTAACAATCTAACCAAATTATTTTATCTAATCTAGCCTAAAACTTACCATTGATAATGTTTAATTTTATTTTCATACCCGGCTGTCATTCTTTTTAGTCATACTTGTGATCTTTGAGCTCATTTTCTTTGTCAGAAGAAATTAGATATATTCGATTCCATGGTTTTTTCACTATCTTTTTCTCATCAAGTTGTTGTGCTCATTATTTTTTGTTTTCTCCTCTGTCTAAATTTCTAGTATATATAGTAGAAGTATGGAGTATAGAATTCAGTTTCCATAGCTAGAATGAGAAGTTAGGCGAGTTGAGGAATACAATACTTAAAAACTCTCATCTATTTTCAATATGATAAAGATGTGTTAAGACTTCTTTTACTGTCCCACAGATTAGAGCATGAGTTTCTTTCGATAGTTGGGATTATGGATTTTCATACTCATGACTATAAATTATTTCTGAGATGTGTTTGCTATTGTAAAAAATGTTGTGTAGGTGGGGAGCATAAATGATATCATTACAAAATTTGGGAGCCATTGAGAGTCACTGTTTCATGTCAAGGCACAACTTCCGCAGTTGATGACCAACAGTTACATCTTTCAGGGGACTACCTTCTTTCTCCTCATGAGAGTTCTTCTTTTGCTGAGACTCTGGATATTGCCTCTTCCTATTCTTCTTTTGAAAAATTCAAAAAATTGGTAGCATGTATTTGTTTTGTAACTTTGGGATAAATTTTTGGGTGACAGGGGTTTCTTACTAATCTTGTAGTTTGGGGGTTGGGTTGGGTGAAATATCTGTGATTGTACTTGGGTATGGAAAATTTCCATTTTAATGTAAAACTATTTAGGTCTTAGATTTTTTCTGGACCTACAAAAGAAGGTTTTCTTCTTGGTTCTTTCCTGCCAGTATGCTCCCCTAAACTAGGTCTAATGCAAATTCTCTTATAATCAATAAAAATAATTCTAGTGACTTTTGCCACTTTTATTAAAAAAAAAATAAGTTACAAGTTTAAACATATACTAGTGTCTAAATTATAATTATTTTGACTTTAAAATTTGATAAAAACATATTCAATAGAATATTATGAAACCAGTTGAAATCCTTCGATATTAGTGTTACAAACCTAAGTTTGAATAAACCAAATTCTTATCCCTTGTAGAAATTTTTTTTATGTTCTATAAAATGCACATCAGTCTTTAAAATTGGTGTTTATTGTTAACAACTAGTTATGAATGGAAAAATGAATACAAGATGATTTAAATATTTTTCAAAAAAATATATTTAGATTTTACAGAAAAATGTCACAAATTACTAGTTTGCATCATCTTCAAATTTTTAACAATTTAGAAATTAGAAGCATCGAACAATGAATATTTATTTCAAAATATTCATTTTAGTGTCAAGTATGGCCAAAAAGTGTAACCCATTATTGTGAGATCACCTTGGTAAGAAAGTTAAAGAAACTTGTAGATATGTCTGATGAAGTTTGGGAAGATATAGATATGAGAGTACAATTTGATTTTGTTTGGCGGATGAGGTCCTTTTCAATATTATTGGAGAGGAAACAACAATAGGCTTATGGAGTAGAATGGATAGATTTTACATGAAAAAATTGTTGAAAAAATAAATCTAATTGAAGAGGAATTTTTATAGTTTTTGAATGAGGGAAGCTATATAATTTTTTTTGATTATTTAAATATTTTCAATACTCTTATTTTTTAATTAGCTACTACAGGTCTAAAAATTGAAGAAGACAAGGAAGTTGCATGTTTGTGCTTGTTTTCCTAAATCTTGGAATCATTTGGTCACTTCTATAAGCTTTAGTACAACTGACACCATTGAATTTCATTCTTTTGTGGGAACTTATTTGTTTGAAGAGGCATGGAGGATGTCTGATACAAAAATATCTACACCAAAAGTAATGGTGGCTAGAGGACAATAGAAAAAAATAAAAAAAGTGTAGAGGAAGATGTTATTATTGAAATAAATCAGGGCATCTCAAGAGACATTGTTGGGAGTGGAGAAAAGATAATAATGAATCCAAGAAGGAAGAAAATTTGTTTGAGACAAGTTCATGTATGGTTGAAGATGTTTTATCGATTTGCATTATACTACAAAATCAGGAGTAATAGCTATTTAATCACACATGTCCACACAAGAGTTGATTTTCTACTTGCCAAACTATTGGTGGAGGTATTTTTCTTTTGGGAAATAATAATTCTTGTTAGAATAATACAATGTTTGTTCAAACTATTAACTGTTAAGTAGTTGGTATATCTTCAGTGCCTTCGAATATTATGCAGTTGGTATAACAGTTACAATTGTTTAAACTATTATTTGGATGTATAAATCTCCTTTCACTGAATATAATCAATTTAGCATTGACCTCTTCTCTCACATTTGGTATTAGATCAGGTGTTATTGGAAATGGAATAGTCTCACCATTAGGTGCATGTATACACATAAAATTGGCTGTAAAGATTTAATTAAATAATAAATTTTTAATTAATATTTCTCCATTCCTCTACTTTATAAATGAATTCATTAATTTGTTTATATAGTTTAATTTCTCATTAATTCTTCCAAATCAAAATTCAAATCAATCCACCTTCTCCACCTCATCTCCCCACATCACTTGCCACCTCATTTGTGGCTAAGGTAATTAATTAACAAGAGTTACCTTATTTGTTGATTTTTCATCAACAACCCATTACCACATGTCGCCCTTGGTCACATGTCCATCAACCTTGGTCTCCTTTCAACCCTCTTGGCCATGCACCTCCACTTGGCTCCTTGAGGTGAAAGGAGAGAATTTTCTATTG
Source organism: Thuja plicata (assembly GCA_018584345.1). NCBI lineage: Eukaryota > Viridiplantae > Streptophyta > Pinopsida > Cupressales > Cupressaceae > Thuja > Thuja plicata. The sequence continues at coordinate 3,134,835 of MU224975.1, read as the reverse complement.
TTTTCTCCTACCATTTCCATGTCAACCCTCCATGATTGAATCAGGACCATCGATTCTTTCCACCCAGGCTCCATCCTTGGAAAACCTTATAAATAGAGAGCATTTTTGATCAATTAGGCCTGCATAATTTCATGATAATTAGCTGCATAATATTCATTAGCTTTTATTTTACTCATAGAAATAATCTTTGATTTAATGAATTAGTTTCATATTAGTTTAATGGATGCATATTAGCATGTTAATCTTGCACATAGCTTCATCAATTTTCAATCATGCATATTGTAGCATCACACTCATTCTTTGAGTTGTCATCCTAAATTTATAAGTGCATATGAGAGCATTTATATAGGCCACAAATGGATTCTTGAAGATAGAGTACCACGAGACGACATTGATAGTTATTCTCATTAATTTTTGATTATGCTTGTTTCTTTAATTAGATTAACTCTTGATATAATGTTTCATGGGAATGTTGTTCTTAGTTGATTTACCCTAATTTATAGCATAAATATAATGACACCCACCGCGGAGCCGAATGTTCCTTTTAAATCTTTAATCTACAATTTTTTCTGTGACAGGTCTGGAGTTGAAACATAGAATAGTGCATACAAAACACATAAACGCACATACGAAGCATAAAATTATGTATTTGACACTTAGAAAAATGCATACGACACATAAAGTGATGCATACATTATTTTTTTTAGCGTATTTAGTCTATGTTTTAGCACATTTATTGAGTAGTCTAGTGCATATACTATTTTCTTTAGCGCATGTATGCTATGTTTTAGCGCATTTGTTACAAGAAGTAGAAACTTGATTTCCAAAGTTTGATCTATGTTTTTCTCTTTTGCAGGTACCTATACGCTTGTCAAATGATCAAACAAAAACTATGCAAAAAATTTTGTAGGCATTTTAAGAAGATTGCAATTAAAATTAATCAAATTGTCTTCCTTTTCTTAAAGTAGGAACATATATTAATTTAAAGGAAAATATGCAATGTTTCTTGTGTGTTTGGGTGATAGGCATATGCTCTCCCCTTAATTTGGTGACCAAAAAGCCAGACTCACCATTTTCTTTCAAGTAGTGCGTTCCTAATTAGAAGGCCTATGTCCTGAGAAGCTTAGGTGAGAGGGAACGACCCAAGTGGGAACGACTAAGACCACACAATCCAACCCACTTTAAAAAAAGATGCAATTGTGAAGAAAATCATGATTGACAAAAGTGCATGAGAATATCTCTCCTCCTGTACCTTTATGATGCATAAAACCTTGGTTTTGAAGGCTGGGACACCTCTTAATTGAGTTTATACCCCATCACTTTGAATGGAATCCTTACTAGACACTTGGTTAAAATATAAATCTTACCTCGATCACCTCCAAAAGTTGTTATACTCTTAGTGCAAGAGGGGAGAAGAATCATCTCTAAAGATGCTCACCATATGTCCCTTTTGAGCGTATGTGAGAACTCCCTATTTGAGTACTTATTGCAAGAAATCCTTCCAAAACTCCATTAGTTCTCCCAAAGGCAAAAATATAGGTGCTCTTTCAGGAGTGACATGTTGTATAAGCTGAAAGGGTACCAAGTTGTGGGCTGAGATGTAACAACTAAGCCAATTTTTCCTTAGGTATCTTGTTTAAAGTATCTTTTTGTGCAAAAAATCAGTGAAAACTTGGGCTTTCTTGAAAGTATGTGAACCACAAGGTCTTCACTAAAGGGGTAATACACTATAAGGTGCATTTATATTGGGTGGTTTAAAATGGTAAAAAAAGGGGCAATATAATTCTTAAAAAATGGGGAAGGAGATTTTTTTTGGGTGGGGGTGGGGGTTTATATAGGAAAATAGGTGTGGGGGATATTGGAGGGGGTGACAACAAGGGAGTTTGGGGCAATATTTTTTGAAAATTTGGGGATTCTTTAGTATGCCACAAACCCATGTGCTATGATTTAGGTTCACTAAGTGAAGCCCCCATGTTGTGAACATGCACTAAATGTTTAGAATCCTAGGAACTTGATAAATGCTTGAATACTATTTGTTATTATGTTCATGGTCGCAAAATCAAAAGAAATCATCCAAAAACACTTATAAAACCAAACTTTCAAGCTCTTCAAATATAAGACAAAGCAAATATAAATTGTGAATTGAAAATTGCAAGAGCAATTATGATAACAACTATTGAAGATTGTAATTGATTTTTTAAGTAATTTAAGAGTACCGATACCATTCCTTATGGATGTTTTCTTGATGTTTTTTTAAGGTTTTACCATGTAGATCAATTTATTATTTAATATTTGGTTATTCCATTTTATTCTTTGTACTATTTCATTGCATCTAATTTGTGTTGTAATATTTTATTATATAGTTTTTTTATCCCGCTTCCATAGCAGTCTTGTTGAGTGGAAGGCTTTGGCATCATAAAGGACGAGGTTGAGATCGTGTTAATGAGTTTGTAGAAAACCATCCATCAAAAAATAAGTAGTGTACATAATCGTCATTATTCCACATAATCCTTAAATCTTTGATAGTTATCTTCTATAATTGGCACAAATTACAAATGTAAATAATATTAATTTTGAAACATCCTACTTAGGCATCAAAGTGATGCACACTATTGTGGTACCACTCAAGTACATAATAGAAATATATTTATTGATGATATTAATTACAATCTACGTTCATTATAACCTCATGAATTGATTTTCTATGGATTTATGCAACATGTTATCTCTTGGTATTTAAAGATATTTATGACATCATTAATTCACATTCCATAATAAAAGATAAAGAAATAATTTTTAAAAGAATTATTAGAGAATACTTTAATTTACTAAAGGGATAAAGAATCAAATCCACTTCATCTACATATAAGTTACTTGCACACTTATGTATATTATCTTCAATATCAATCCTTGGCATCAATCTAAATATAGAGAAAAATAGACCTAGGATAACATGTCCCATATATCCTAAAGTTCTTGTAAACACCAAATAAAATATGTATCATGATTTGACAATATATTACAAGTTCTTGTAAACACCAAATAAAATAGATTTATCAAAACAAAACTTAGCCATATCACCTCTACTTGGTACAATTTAGTCTCATACATCCAATTGAATCCATGCAGATTGAGAAAGTCCTTAGGATTGAAGCACACAAAACTTTGAGGCTACCTAGACTACGACATAGCTATGTAGCTAAAGGTAATCATTTTGTATACTATGAAAAGTGGATTCTACATAACGAAAATGACACTTATTTATCACTGATCCTAAACTCATCATCACCTTATCATCTCATTTAGTCACTTTTTTTACTATTCATTTATAAATCCAACTAATTTAATATTGGTCAAACATGATTATTGAACATAATCATTAAACTACCCTAAATTTATAGAATTTAGTAATTTATTCCCTTATAGTTACTGATAATATATTTATACATAAAAACTAAAATATAACCAACATATATTTAAAAAATAAATTAGATTAATAAAGTAATTTTTAAATAAATAAATAAATTTTAATAAAATGAAGTAAAATAAAACTACTCTTTATTGAATACTCCAAAAAATCACACCTTCATTATACAAGATAGAATCTTACATATAAACAACAAAAAAATATAAATATATAAATAGACAACAAACTATATTAAGAAACCATAAAATCAGACATAATATTACTTTTATTCTCATCCAACTTTCCCTAACCATCCTCAAGATCCTAACTATAAAAAAATGTATATAACAATTAATATGTTTTATTAAATAGATAATATTTTTAGATTATGTCAAATTTTCTCAAGATCCTAACTATAAAAAATTGTATATAATAATTAATATGTTTTATTAAATAGATAATATTTTTAGGCTATGTCAAATTTTGTGATATTTCATGGGAATTCTTAATCAATTATGTAGTTGAATTCTTGTAAAATAATTGTAATTAGAATTTACAAATCAACTGAATGTATCTACATAAGATACTTGAGAATAATATAAAGAATTAATAATATTATATTCTCACAATTCATATTGTGAATTGTGATTGCTTCTAAATTCTATTGCAGGATAGTGTTTGTATCAACATTTCAAATTATACTTTGTGATCTATCATCATTAGAAAAAAAGAGTGCATAAACAGAAAAATATAATAAATTTCATTACTCGTATGAATTGTACATTCACAAATTTGACTATCTTCAATAAATGTAAATAAATTAATGTAAAGATATTTGAGAGAGCGAGAGAGAACAATTTTGAGTAATCAGATCAAAAAGCTCTTGAGACTCTAAAGGTAAGGCATGGATTCAATTTGGTTACACATTTTCAATGTATTTAATTGTCAAATTTGAAAAGTAAAAACATCCATGCAATATCAATAACTCTATAATATATACTTATGTATATATATAAGTACAGGCTAGTATTAAAAAGTAGTCCATGATCGATGGTACAGGCAAACAAATGACATGAGAATGGTGAATAGGTTTTTGAAACTTTCATTCATATTCATTACTGCAAGTAAAACCTGCTTTCTGCCACAATACTGCCTATATATTTTGCAGTAACAGTGAATATGGATAACAGCGCCTGGTTTCTGTTTCTTGGTTTCAAATTCCAACTGAAACTGTTATATCTAGCTTGATGGATAATCACAACCAATAAGGGGAAGCAAGTAAGCAAGCAGAACTCTGAATATCTGAGCTCCACTTCCAGTGCCACAACAATTAATCTAAGTTACACAGCAACATGTCTAAAGAAAGCTTGAAAACGATTGCGAGCAGAGAAATATGGAAAACATGGATCAATCATTTGCAGATAGCTTCTGCGTTTAGAACATCCTCCTGCACAGTCAAATTCCACATGTTAATTAAAATCGAACATGGTAAAAGAAAAAGATCAGTACAGCTTGGATTGTAAAGGAACAAATAGTTGGTCTAGAAATAAGAGAATTGAAACAAAATCTTGAAAAATTAATGAAACAACGTAATAAATAGCGTGAATGTGGTGAATTAGAAACGCCATATTTGACGATCAAAGCGATCCAAACAAAGAGAAACAGGTCTCTCATTGTAGTTACAGTTTTATGTATTCTATTTCTCAATAGTTGGAGTGATTAAAGAATGGTCATACGCATAACAATCCAGGGAATACACAATAGATTGTTTGCCACCATTCAAGAATAGTAGTTTAATAATTGGTTTTCATAATGCCCAGTTTGATCTAAACAGATCTATGCCTGTAATATAAAGGATTGTAATTGATTTTTCTCTGTAAGGACCAGATATTACTTGAAAACATTATAAGATATCATTTCAAAGGTAGGTTACCAGTGGGCATTCTGTATATAGTCCATCATTTACATGATGCAAAATAATTGGCAATACTTGTCAACTTGGGCTAATTTTGATTGAACTTACTATACGACAAGCTCCATGAATCTGGCGGGTCTTCAATTATTCTGTGAGTTGGACTGCTTCATGTAAACCAGAATGAACAGGAAAATGGAGAATGTTAGTCACACTGTAACATTGACGGGTGGCTTACAAAACTTAAGCATATGGAAAAAGTTGTGCTGCAACTTATTCTAGGTTTAAGTTCACAAAAAACAAACAAATAAAGGAAAACGAAAACAAAAGCAGTAAATATTTATTTGCACGACGTTTGCACATTATTTCGTATATGGGTTATATACAATAAACTTGATCAGAATTGTGTCGTGTCTCATAATTTCTCTGGATGAAAACTGTATATATAAGTTTTTAATATGGATGTTTCAGAGCATACATTATGATCCTTTATCAGAATGAAAGAAATGAAGAATGATCATGCATGCTCCAAAATGTCGTTATTAAAATTAATCTACACAATTTTTATAAAGAAAATATCACAAATTGCTAAATTTTGATTATAAGACAATTTGATGGGGTAGAATTTCATCTGCTACAGGATGATTCACAGTCATGTCTGGTATCCAATCAAGTGACCTAAGTTTAGGGAATATGAAAAGGTGAATACGAATTGAGTAGTAGAAATCGAACAAGCAGGTATAAAACACATTAAACCGATTCAATGGAATAAATTCCGTACTGAATAAGGATTGATTTTGTGCACCACTGCGTAGGAAGGCCATATATTCCCATTGCTCAAACAAACAAGTTACTGTCTTTATCGTTAGCTTAACAATTGTTTCCAGAGAGTAAGCCCGTTTCTCAGTCAACCATTTTACTACAGTTCCTTCTATTCAAGAAGATCTAACAAGACTAATACGTTAATTTTTTTCTTCTAAATCAAATAATAATACTCACAAGAAGTAATTGCACCAACATACTGCAAAGCTCAATAAGTTGAGATGCATTTGAGTTGTTTTCTTTACAATTACAATGTTTTCAGTGGCACTATAATGTTTAGGAGATGTATTCAATTAAAAACAGCAAAAAAAAATTGCTGTTTCAGTCTTGCCAAGGATAAAAAGCTGCCCCTTTAATAGAGGCGTAGATTAAATGTGTAGAAATGATTTTCAACTATTTTGGTAGACTTAATCTTTCCAGGGATGAGTTTCTACTGTTTATTAGTTTAATGTAAGTTTTTCATTTCAATCGTTTCTATTGCTATATCAATATTTCTAATCACATTCAATTATCTATTTTTAAAAATAGTTAACAAAAAATTAATTATTTAGAATAGATGTTTCTAAACTCAATCAGTTATATTTCTACATAGACATTTGATCTATCCTGGAAAATAATAAACACAATTTCTATTCAGAAGCTTTAATGAATTTTTACTTCTCTTCACATTAATTAATTTACCTAAAAAAATTCTCAAGTCAATTTTATGTATGTTTTACGTAAGCATTTCTCATCTCATTCAATAATCCATCTTTAAAAACAATTAACAACTTTCTTTCAAAAACTGCAATAAATTTATTGCTTCTTGTAATAAGAGAAAAATGTCAGCTCAAATTCTCAAATAAGATTTCTCATCAGAGTCGGTGATAAACTAATTAACACAACTTTCATTCAAGAATAATATGTAGGCTTAAAATCTCAAATAACATTCTTTATATTATTTAGAAAAAATTCTTTCTTGGTTTAATCTAGAATACACTTTTCTTTAAACACAGTTATTGTATTTTATATCTTAGAATTCAATACCTAAACTTCAAATTTCAAATTATGGAGAAACTACATGGACAAGTATGATTATATGTGTGCAGTTATGGTGAGAAATTAAAGAAATACCAGTGTAGTAGAAAACAAACTTCTTTATTTACAAAATTAGTGGATGAAGAGAAATATTTTTGTATATTACCTCTGAAACTTTCGATTGCTTGCGGTTATCCAGCATGGATCCGAAATGAATGGTTGGAAAATGAGCCCACTGAAAATATATTCATACAAGATTTGAAATAAGATAAATCCTCCATGGCCTTAAAAGGTTTCAATCGGTTTATAAAGGTAATGCATAAACAAATCAACCCTTCGAAAACATTCGCATTTATGTAATAATATCTTACGTTTTTGGCAGCTCTGCTGAAAGCTTCCCTGTGACTTATATCTGGAGTAGCAGTTTTGATCCTCTGAATTTCGTCTCTGCAACGCAAAAAGTAGATGTCAGTAGCAAAATAATCTAAATGAATGCTTTTAAAGCGCACTGTCAACAAGATTCGCAACTCTTCTCTATAAATCGTTCTTACTTTATGAAACGATTGTAAGCAGATGGAACGCGCTGCTTTTTCTCCGGTTCTGCAACAAGATATAAACACATTAATAACGAACCGCCATAATTTACCCTAATTTCACTTTCTTCTTCATATAATAGAAGATTCCAGACTTAAACATCTCAAAAATCCTCCATAGCCGGTCAATTCAAATGAAAAGTTCAATTCAATGAGTGGAGCACAAAATCTTATTCTTTGTCAGTCAGGATTCTAATTTGCTATGGACGGAGAGACTAACGTCTATAAGAGGAAGTCCTGCTTTCCTCGCTTTCTGAATAAGACATCATACCTCCCTCGCTAATTGTAGTGATCGAAGAAGACGCAGAACTGTTCTCATATGCGCTAAAATTCTGGTTCTGCAGTTGGAATTCATCACAATCACACAATGAGGATTCCTCAAAATTAGTGTCAATATCAGCATAAGATAGGGAATATAGTGCAGTTGTAAACAGGAAAAAAGAAAATGTTCGCCAGTCAATTTAGATTTAAGATTCGAAGACTCTTTAGACAACCGTAAAGACTATTTATGCAGCAAGAATATTTTGCAGTGTCTGAAATGCAGTTGTATGGGGATTTATTCACAGCCAATTCAGGTCGTAACTGGTCCAAGATTCTTACTTGCAGCGATTCTCTTCTAACAATTAAATCTCATTCTCCGTTCACTTTCGAACAAAAATTTGCTATTAGGGATGCAAGGGAACACCATTTTAAACATAATATCCGTATGCCTAGAATTAGAATGGAAGTAATGTGAACTGGCCGACTGCTACAAGTTTGCTGCAACTAGTAACGCAGGAAGCATAGTACAAAAGCGAACGATAGATCTCAACCACTATTACAGCGTTTATATAGAATTAGATTCGACCATTACTACTAGAAACTGACATAATCGAATATTTCAGAAATTCACAAACATTTAACTAGCTCTTGACCTTTGCTGGACCTGCGATGGAAACCTCTCACAAACATTACTAAATCCATGCGTTCACAGTAATAAAGTTGCAGGATCTACTCCATTTTTACCGGAAAAATAAAATCCGCTATTCTGTGTGAGGGAAAGAGAAAGGATGTAAATACTCGAAGTAAGAGATAAAAGTACCTGCGCCGACTGCTGTGGTAGCGACTGAATCAACGTTGCCATGTTTACTGACAGCAGGTTGGTGCAATTACCACACCTTACTGTCACAACCTTGTACAAGCTGCTGCAAGGAACGCTCACCTGGAAAGCACATCACTCTCAGATCCTTTCTCTTAAAATAAGAAGCACTTAAAACTAGAAAACAGGCATATAAGGGCACAAATCTTCCACTCCATTGAAGCTACAGCGAAACTTCAATAGAACAGCAAAGAAACAGTGAATATTTTCATTTCGTCGTTTAAATTCATGGGGATTTGATAAATTCCGCGTCAATCACGAGAGGCGTGACGAAATCTCGACAACAAACCTCGTAAGCGACGTCGCACCGTGCCTTTCATTTTACATTTTGCTTAGCAGTTAGTATTTCTCGTTTAGCCTCAAAATGGACACTAACTTTGCAAGCAAGATTTCGCTACACGTTACAACGACATTTACGAAAAAACTTGAGGAGATCCTTTCACAGAGAGTCGGTTTCAATTCAACTTTTGAGGTCATTTTCTAGCACAAAGTCTACACGTACAGTGATAACTTTAAAGAGCGAAGGAAAATGAAAGGAGGTCAAAATTTATGGAGCATATTAAACAAAAAATTACAGTCACATCTTACAAGACCACAGAGACGGAGATTTCACAAGCAACAGTAACAATAATTGTTAATACGTTACCGCGAGCACAGTGTTACAGTGGTTGCAGTGAACGTAGCACAATTGTTCCGACCCCATATCGAATCCGCTTGACATGCTGAAAGTGATGAGGGGAAAAAAACTTGGTAAGGGGAAAAAAAACTGAGTAGTAGTAGTATTTGTAGCTGCTTTCTCCAGATCCCACCACAGAAAAGCCGCCCGGCCTCGACTCTGTGGCAATTAAGGCGTCCGGAAAGCAAGGAAAGAGAAGGGAGGCTACAAGAGTGGAAGGCGAGTGAATGTGTGCCTCAAAGCCGAAGATCTGTGGGGTTAAAAACTACTCCGGAGGGAATAAAGAGCAGAATCCGCCAAATGAATGCCCATGAGATGATGGGAATGGCAAATAATGGGGATGATGATGATGATGAAGCAGCTAATGATAGGGGAACAGTAGTTGGATATGATGGAATGGATTCGCGCCTGCACTGGGAGTGGGGGGCCTAGCTATTTTGCCGCTAATCCCACAATTTCTAGGGTTCGGACGCGGTAGAACGGTGGAGAATGAAGAGACTTAGAAAATGCCCCCAAATGTTACGGCCATGGCCCCGCACCGACTGCGCTGTACGTGTGGCTTTCTGTGTGTGTGAGCGCTACCAGAGCGCCTTTCCCAAGGACAAACCCACAACAAACCCGTTTCGAATAATCATTAATACATACATTCCTTTAATTACCCTCAATCAGGCTTTAATAAGCGTGCCTGGCACAGACGGCCGGCATAGCCATAACAAATTTTTGTTAATACCAAAAAACGCCTACCAGGATTAGTAATTTCTGCGAAAGGCGGCGGGTTCTTCCCTTTACCCGGCGAATAAAGTGAAGATCTGCGTCTTGACCGTCTTTCCTGAGGGCGGTTACCTCCGGATTCCTTCAATGCCCTACGCTTGTGGACACAGTGGATAAAACACAGCCTTACAAAGTCCTTACAGAAGAGGACGTTTGTCCTTGCACTTGTGATTAGACAGCTGCTAAACACTTGCTCCACTGGTTTCGAAAAAAATGAGTGTACCCGCTGAATGACAAGTGGTTCAGGGCTTCTTTCGGCTATGGGGATTCGTCTCCCCACGATGTTACTGTCGCCGGTGGGTTCCCACTTATTAAATGAAACTACAAGTTAGTCGACCCCATGAATTCTTGACGGAATATTTCCCGTCAAAAGGTTCTCATCGACCAAAATACATACTACCTTTGTCCATTATTCTCCTTCCTCGCTCAAACCCTACACCAAAACAGCGATCGTCAAAGGTTCTGTGTTAAACCATTCCAAGTGGAAAGCGGGATCGCGATCATTCTCATCCCAGGGGGTGATATTCCACCGTCAAGTGTGGAATTTGTGATTCAGAAGAAATCTTTTTGTTATCTTCCAAATATTCTTCTGTATCTCACCACAGTTCCTGGCAGTCAGTTATTCGTTATTCAATCAACAAAAGAAAGCCAGTCAGTCTCGTAGTAAGTCAAAGAGATTCACCACAAACTTGAGATCTGTCTTTGAAATTGCATATTAGCTTACATTCCAAGCGGATCGTGTGTGGGGCAACGTCCACCACCATCAAATTCCATCTATCCATGACTCTGCTAACCAATTACTTTGCGTTAAGCATATTTGAACAAAATCATCATTTTCTCCCTGAATTCTCTGTATCAGATTCTTCCATTAAGCTCATTTAGATCTCTGCCATTGGCTGAAAATCATCATTTTCTCCCCGAACTCTCTGTTCCAAATTCTTCCTTTAAGCATACTTAGATCTCGGCCATTGGCTGAAAATCATCAATTTTCTCCCCGAATCCTCTGTAACAAATTCTTCCATTAAGCATACTTAGATCTTCAGGAATCATCTTCTTCTCCTTTTGATCTTCCTAAATTAATCAGAGGAACCGTGATGGGGTTATGGGTGGAAGAGGAGAGGATTCCATTGTATATACATATGAAAAAGACAAAGCCCTCAAAGAATCTCAAAGAGTGAGTGCTGGTTCAAGCCTTAGCCATCCTTGAGTAAACTGGCAACAATCATTTTTTTTTCCAAAATTTGCTTTAAGACAACATGACTTCATCCCTTTGATTTTCATTACATAAGGAAATTGAACTCTCAATTATACTGTTTAATGGATCATCAATTTCATAATTATTTTATAATAATTTAATGTAATTTTATTTATTAAAAAGATCTTTTTATAATAGATATTGTAAAGGTTAAAAGGAAGTAGAGCAATGAAGTGTCTTAGAGGGTGAGGGATTGGTTCAAGCTTGAAGCATATTGGAGGGCGAGGGGTTGGTTCAAGCCTTACGCCTTTTTGAACATGCCAAAACAAACCTTTTTTCAATAAAATTTGCCTTCAAAATAACATGACTTCATGCCTTTGAATTTTCCTTAAGGAAATTGATCTCTCAATTGTATCGTCCAATGGATCATCAATTTCACGCCTATTTCATATGATTGATTACACAATTTATTGTAGTTGACAAGGATAGATTTTTATTTTATTCGTTAAAAATTAACTTTTTCATAATAGATATTGTCGAGGTTGAAAGGAAGTAGAACAAAACCTCGAAGCATCTAAGAGGGTGAGGTGTTGGTTCAACCTTTGGGTATGCTTGGACATGGTAACAAAAAGCCTTTTTTGGTCAAAATTGTGCTTTAAAACAACACGACTTCATCCCTTAAGAAAATTGATCTCTCAATTGTATTGTCCAATGAATAATCAATATCATACCTATTTCATATAATTAATTACATAATTTATTGTAGCCGAGGAAAATATATTTTTATTTTATTTATTAATTTTTTTTTATAGTAGACATTGTAAAGGTTAAAAGAAAGTAGAGGAAAACCTTGAAGCATCTAAGAGGGTGAGGTGTTGGTTCAACCCTTGGACCTCCTTGCATATGCTAACAAAAAACCCTTTTTGGTAAAAAATTTCCTTTAAAACAACATGACTTCATCCCTTTGATTTTCCCTTAAGGAAATTGATCCCTCAATTGTATTGTCCAATGGATCATCAATTTTGCACCTGATTTATATAATGGACTACAAATTTTATTTTAGTTGAGGACAATTAGGTTTATATTTTATTTCTTTAAAGAACCTTTTTCATAATGGATATTGTAAAGGTTAGAAAGAAGTAGAGAAAAACCTCGAAGCATCTTAGAGGGTGACATGTTGGTTCAAGCCTTAGGCCTCCTTGAATATATTAACAAAAAACCATTTTTTCACAAGATTTTCCTTTATGAAAATATGAGTTCATCCCTTTGATTTCCCTTTAAAAGGAAATCGATTCCCCAATTGTATTGTCTAATGGATCATCAATTTTGTACCTACTTTATATAGTTTATTACATAATTTATTGTAGTTGAGGATAAATAAATTTTTATCTTATTTTTTAAGAAGACCCTTTTCATGGTGAATATTGTAAAGGCTAAAAGGAAGTAGAGAAAAACCTCAAAGCATCTCAGACTGTGAGGTGTTGGTTCAAGCCTTAGGCCTCCTTGACTAAGCTAGCAATACACCCTCTTTTGCAAAAAATTTCCTTTAAGACAACATGAATCACCTCTTCATTTCCACTTAATAAAATTTATCTCTCAATTGTATTGTCCAATGGATCATCAATTTCATACCTATTTTATATAATTGGTTACTAATTTATCATATTTTAGTAGAAATATATATATA
>MU224975.1:3110600-3120994 GCA_018584345.1 Thuja plicata | reverse complement strand
GCCTAAATAGGGGGAGGGGTTTTTTTTTGGGTTGAGAGTGGGGGTTTATATAGGAAAACAAGTGTGGGGGGTATTGGAGGGGGTGACAAAAAGGGAGTTTGAGGCAATATTTTTTGAAAATAGGGGGATTCTTTAGTATGCCATGAAGACACATGCTATGACTCAGGTTTACTAAGTGAAGCCCCCATGACTTCATCTCTTTGATTTTCATTTAAGGAAATTGATCTCTGAATTGTATTGTCTAGCGGATCATCAATTTCATATCTATTTTATATAATTATTTACATAATTTATTGTAGTTGAGGGTAAATAGATTTTTATTTTATTTGTTAAAAATACCCTTTTCATGGTGGATATTTTAAATGTTAAAAGGAAGTAGAGACAAACCTCAAAGAATCTTAGAGGGTGAGGTGTTGGTTCAAGCCTTAGGCCTTCTTGACTAAGATAGCGACAAACCTTTTTTTGCCAAAATTTTCCTTAAGACAACATGAGTTCACACCTTTGATTTTCACTTGAGGAAATTGAACTCTCAATTTTATTGACAAATGGATAATCAATTTCTTAACTATTTTATAAAATTGATTCAATATAATTTATTGTAGGTGAGGATACATATATTCCTATTGTATTTGTTGAAAATACATTTTTATAATGGATATTATAAAGGTTAAAAATGATGTAGAGAAAAACCTTGAAGCATATTAGAATGTGAGGGGTTGGTTCAAGCCTTATGCCTCCTCGAGTATGCTAACAACACACCTTTTTTGCTGAAAAAATAAAAAATCATAGTTCATAATGAAACTCTAGAAAACTTGCTTTTATTCTCTATAATCTGTAAGAAGCCCTTCTACTACCTTATAACACACTTCTATAGTTTCATCCCTATTAGATTGAGTTTTTGAAGATTTGCATTAGAATAATAATACTATAGAATAATAATGTTAGAGTTTCTTTAAAGACAACCATATCATTTTTATCTCCAACTGGCTCGCATTCTGCACATACTCAATCTATGGGTGAGATTTTATTTTATTTATAACTTGTGATTCACTTAGTAGAAAATTATAATTTGCATTTATATGTTTAATTTATTATTTATATTTTGAATTAGTTTACATTTAGTTTGTGTTATATTTTTGTTTGAACTAAAACAACATGACTTCATCCCTTTGATTTTCCCTTACAAAATTGATCCGTCAATTGTATTCTCCAATGGATCATCAATTTCATAACTATTTTATATAATTTATCGTCCTTGACAAAAATAGATTTTTATTTTATTTGTTATTTTTTTCATAATAGATATTGTAAAGATGAAAAGCAACTAGAGAAAAATCTCAAAGCATCTAAGAGGGTGAGGTGTTGGTTCAACCCTTGGTCCTTCTTGAATACGCTAACAACAAACCTTTTTTGTCAAAAATTTCCATTAAGACAAGATGAATTCATCCCTTTGATTTTTAATTAAGGAAATTGAAGTCTCAATTGTATTAAAAAGTAGACCATCAATTTCTTATATATTTTTGTAAAGATGAAATAATGTATGTAAAGGGGTAATTGGTACAAGAGACTTGCACATCTTAATAATACCCTTTAAATATTAAAAAGTTAGGGAAGGTAAGGTTTTCCACTTAGCCCCAAATTCACAAAGGAAAGATCCAGATTGATTAACCACAAGAAAATGGTCAATGCACAAATGAATCAATTGATTAGAAATAAGAAGAAAGAGGAAAACCTTACATTTCATTTTGGAGGAAAGTGTGTAATAGATCTGAAAAGATTAAAATCTAAATTTCAAAATGAATTGAAGACAAATACTAAGCTCAAAGTATAGAAGATCTGGAAATTGTTGTTTTCTAGTATATGTACTGAGTTTGTGGAAATTTTGCAACCTGCCCTGGCCAGGAAACACAAAGACGAAGAAAACCCAGAAATCATTTTCTTTTCTGAGCAAGGTCGAACTTGACCCAAATACGAGGGCACAATTGTAACCCTTTATGTCAACCTTGACCTCCACTACTCCCATGGAAAATCTGTTTGTGGATCCTAAAAGTTTGCTGAAAAGGTTATCCAAATCTGCTCTGTAATTTTTTTTTTTGTACCTGTACCTGCAATAAAAAAGGGTTTATTGTTGTTTGGATGGGGGGTTTGCCTTTGTCAAACCCTGGTTTTGGAATTAACCTTGAAATAGAATTGAAATTACAGTAATAAACAAAGTAAATAAAACAATACACCTTGCTTATGTTGAAACCCTTGTGAAGGATTCGAATCCTTGAATCCACAAGTATGGATGATCCAAAAGGATGTAGAATTGTAGGATGTAGGATGTCTCAAATCAATTTATTTTAGATCTTCAACACCAATTTTGAATGGATCTTGGAATAGGAAGAAGCTTGAATGGATATGGATGGAGAAATCTTCAACAAGAGGGCTCCATAGAGCTTGAATCCTTCAAAGGCTACTAATGGATCTCCTTGATGAATTAAATCTTTAATGATTGAATTCTTGAATGCTTGAAATTAGATGATCACTTTGATAGATTATGCATAAATGATCATTATTGTCATTCTTTTTCATCTTCGAAAATGAGAGGAGAAAGGCTTCCTTATATACTAGTCTAGGGCACAAACTTCTAAAGAGGACAACATATGAGAAATAAATTCCATTTAGACTCATACCCATAGAATTGGACATATATTAAATATATTTTTAAGAGTCACCACTTTAGAGCCCAAAATAGCTGGCCCAGAAGAGGGAAATAATTCTTTCCAAACCCCAATATCCAGAAATCATTGAAATTTGATAATTGGCCTATTGTTTCTAGTATGATAATTGGCCTATTTTGTTACAAAGTCATTGTCAAAAGGATGCATAATCCTTAAGTGCAAAGGTATTATACTGAGCAGTCATTTTTGGCACCACTGCCGGGGAATGGTGTCAATCTAATCTAGCCTAGAGTCATTGTCTTAGATTTAGTTTAGCATTTGTTTTTATGCATAGGAGAAGAGATCATCTTGTGCATTTTCTCCCTCAAAATTATCAGGCTGGACGTCTTGAATTATTTACCGACATCTTTAACCCTGAAATCGAGGAACCCCAAGTTGCGAATGAAGAAGTTGAAGAATAATTTGAGAACATGTTTGCTGATGCATTTGACCACTTACCATCATCATCATCCTCATCCTCATCTGAAGAATCCTTGCATCGAGATGAACTTTTTGTTGAGCTAGAAGATCTACTGCAGCAGCCAGGGTCTCCTCCAAGGATGGCTCAACCAACCTTCCCTTTCCCCATTCCTCCTCAATAGGGAAACCAAAATTTGAAGAACATACCCTCTGCGGCATTGCCCAAGTTCTATGGCCTCATCACTGAAGACCCTGAGACCTTCCTCTTTGAGTTTGACATCCTTTGTAGAAGCTACAAATATACAAATGATGCACATAAGCTCAAGTTGTTTTCGTCAACTATGAAAGATGCTGCTCTGAGATGGTTTATGGGCCTCGGTGCCAATGCTGTAGCAGATTGGACTGCTATGAGCAACATGTTTCTTTCCAAATACAAAGAGTACTATCAGGGGCGTGAATTAAAAGGTGATGATATCTTTAGGATGGCCCAGAAAGAGGACAAGACCCTAGAGGATTATGTCTCTAGGTTCATGTTCAACCTGCAGCGTAACACTCAGCATCGATTGAATGAAGAATCTCAGAAACACCTTTTTCTCAAAGGTGTCAATGAGGGGAACATTGAGGCTCTAGACCTGATGGATGGTGGTGATATTACACAGAAAAATTGGGATGATATCAAGAATATCTGCTTGAAGTACTCCCGGGCCACTGTAAAGAAGGGTAGGGGAATCAGAGACCTACCACAAAAGTCTGCTGGCTCCAGGATGTCAAAGGTGGAGCTATCTAATCTTCTGTCCGACTTCAAGTAGGAAATCATTAATGTTGTCACTACTTAGATAGATACCATGCATGCAAGGAGAAAGAAATAAGATGTTGATGCTGTGCTAGCTGAATACTGTCCACACTACTGAGAGAAGAAGAGGAGATGCAAGTGCAAGACTGTTGCAAATTTGGAGACACAACCAATGCCCACTAAATTCAAAGCCATTGATGAAAATGGAGAGGTGCTCTATGTTTCCCAATGTAGGCCCTGGGCCCCAAGACCAGGTATGCCACAAGATCCTCTCCAAAATTTTAATAATAATAGTCAATGGCAGAATTTTCAGAATATGGGCACCCAAGGGTGGCAGAAACCTCAGCAGGGTTGGCAACCACCCCAGCCAAGTTGGAAGCAACCTTAGCAATGTTGGAAACAACCTCAGCAAGGTTGGTAGCAACCTCAGCTGGGTTGGTCGCAACCTTAGCAGGGTTGGCAACAACCTCAGTAAGGTTGGCAACAACCTCAGCAAGGGTGGCAGCAACCTCATCAAGGTTGGAAACAACCCAATCAATGGTCTAATCCGTCCAATCAACAAGCCCTAATGCCTCCTCCTACAGCTGCTAATAATCCTCCTATGCAAATGAAACTACCAGCACAGCCTAATCCTAATCCCAATAGAAAACTACCCGCTCAGCAGCAGAGCTATGCCTTAAATGATATTCATTTGAGATCAGGGACCACTCTTTCTTCACCTCAACCACCTATAATAACCGAGGTTGAAGAGCCACCTTTTGACCAAGAAGATGTGCCAGCTCCTGTAGCCAAAGCACCCTCATTTCCTCAAAGGTTAGCCAATCAAGCTGAACTCATAGTGAACCACCCAGTAGCAGACTTGCTTGACCAATTGAAACATATAACAGTAAAAATAACTTTACTAGATGCTATCAAAGAAGTCCATGTTTATACTAAAGCCATACGGGAAGCTTGCATAAAACAACCTGGAAGGAAGAAAAAGGATCCTAAAACCATCCATGTTGTTGGACAGCTGTCTGATCTTATGTTAGAAAAGTTGACTGTCCCCAAGTATTCTGATCCAGGGAGTCTTGTGGTTACAGTTACCATCCAAGGTATACACATCCCAAATGCCTTAGTTGATTTGGGTGCGTCTATAAATGTCATGAGCAAAGAAGTACTATCCCATTTAAACATTGTCGGCCTCTGAGATACACCAACCATTTTGTAACTTTCTGATAGCTCTACTGTTAAACCAGATGGGGTAATAGAAGATGTCATAGTTATATTACATTCCTGGAAGTATCCAGTAGACTTTTTTGTTCTCTCCCCTAAAGCCGATATGGGTGGGTATCCTCTCATTTTTGGAAGACCATGGTTAGCCACTGTTGATGCCTTCATAGCTTGTCGGTCGGGGAAGATGACAATTTCTAATGGCATCCATACCAAAAACTTGACCCTCTACTCCCCTTCTTAACCTATGTTGCAAGATGAGGATGCTGTATGGACAGAATTAGATGATCTTGATCTAGAAACCAATTTGATCCATCAGCTAATGGTAATTGATAGAGACCCATTTCTAACTACTAAAGAGGAAGATGAGGTAATTAAATCCATTGTTACAAATGAATATGGTCTAAGTCCTCAGTGGTGCTCATAGTCTGACTGTATCTTGGAAACTATTTTTCCATCTCCACATACATTTTCATACTATGTATCCTCCCACTTTCTTCATTATTTATTACCACATGAGATGGTTTCTCTTCTAGTTGCCCCAATAACAATGGTAGACAAGGTGATTAAGGTTGAAGTCAGTCTGGGTAAAGAGTTAAATGTCAGCAATGCTTTGTCACCCTCACACCAGAAAGCTATCCTAGAGTTGCTACAGGAACATCAACAAGCGTTTGTCTGGGATTACACTGACATGAAAGGGTTAGATCCTAAACTTTGTACTCATAAGAACTACATTAGCCCAGATTATAAACCTGTATGATAGCCTCAACGAAGAGTTAATCCTATCTTGCACGACATAGTTAAGATTGAACTTCAAAAGTTTCTAAATGTTGGTTTCATCTACCCCATTTCTGATAGCCAATGGGTTTCACCCTTGGTCATTGTGCCTAAGAAGGGAGGGAAACAAAGATTCTGTGTTGACTATAGGGAATTGAATACAACCACTAAGAAGGACCATTTTCCATTTCCCTTTATTGATCAAGTCCTTGATAATCTAATTGAAAAGAAGTACTTTTCCTTCTTAGATGGTTTTAGTGGTTACAATCAGATTCAAATAGCTCTAGAAGATCAGGAGAAAAGTACTTTCACTTGTCCCTGGGGGACCTTTGCATATTTTGTCTTACCATTCGGTTTGTGCAATGCTCTGGCCACTTTCCAATGAGCTGTGATTAGCATTTTCTCTGACATATCTGTTGATTGTATGGAGATCTATATGGATGACTTTAGAGCCTATGGGAACACTTTTGAAGAAGAAAAGCTCAATCTGGAGAGAGTCCTCAAGTGCTACCAGGACTACAATCTCTCTCTAAATAGTGAGAAATGCTTTATGATGATGGAGGAATGTGTCATGTTGGGACATTTTATTTCCTCACATGGCATCTAGGTAGACCCAACCAAGATTTCAGTAATCAATACTCTGACAACACCGGAAAAGAAGAAGGATGTCCAGAGTTTTCTTGGCCATGCTGGATATTATAGAAGGTTTATCAAGGATTTTAGCCAAATTTCAGCACCCCTCTATAATCTATTAAAGAAGGATTTTAATTTTTCTTGGAATTTCAAGTGTGACAAGTCCTTCCTGTAGCTTAAAGAAGTTCTGACAACTGCACCAGTGTTGTGCGAGCCAAATTGGGGATTGCCATTCCATATTCATACAAATGCCTCAGATTATGCTATAGGAGTACTGTTGGGCTAGCAAGAAGATGCAATTGAACATGCCATTTATTTTATCAGTAAGAATCTACAGGGAGAAGAATTCAATTATACTGTGACATAAAAGGAGTTGCTTGCAGTGATTTATGATCTGAATAAGTTCAGACATTATATTATTGGTTATCAGATTTTTGTCCATACTGACCATTCAACGATTCAGTACCTGATGAATAAGCTAGCTATCTCAGGAAGATTGGCTCGTTAGTTTCTACTCATGTAGGAATTTGACATCACAATTATCGACAAGCCAGGGAAAGCCAATGTTGTCATTGATTTTCTCTCTCGCTTGCATGTTCCTGATGATCTTGCATCCATTAATGACATTTTTTCAGATGAACATTTGTTCCTGTTGTCAGCACAGAATCCATGGTATGCTGACATTGCCAATTATCTCACAACAGGTCAGAAACCGGCTCGCTTTTCTTCAAAAGAGTGCAAATTGTTGGCTGAGAAAAGTTTCAACTTTCCTTGGATTGCTGGTTTCATGTTTTACACTGGTCCCAACCAGGTTATGCGCCGATGCATCTGAGAGGATGAGACTTATGATATCCTTCGGGCATGTCATGATGAACCATGCAGAGGGCACTTTGCCACCAAGTGGACAACATTCAAGATTTTAGTCAATGGTTATTATTGGCCAACTCTCCACAAAGATGCTGCTCACTATACTAAGAAATGTGATCGGTGCCAGCGCATGGGGAGGCCTACTAAGATAGATGAAATGCCCCTGCAGCCTCAGGTGGTGGTCACACCCTTTGATAAGTGGGGCATTGACTTCGTGGGACCCATTGACCCATCTTCTCATGGTAAGTCCTATAATCTAGTCTGCACTGATTATGTCACCAAATGGGCAGAAGCTAAACCAATGAAGCATCCTCAGGACAATAATGTTTCTAAGCTCTTGTATGAGTTCATTTTCACCCTCTTTGGTGTTCCTAGGGAGTTAGTCTTTGATCAAGGGGCACTTCCAACCTTATAGCTGCTCTGATGGAAGAATACAAAATTTTCCATGGCAAGTCATCTCCTTACCATCCGCAGGCCAATGGTCAGGTTGAAGTCACTAACCGAGAATTGGAGGCCATTCTTACCAAGACTTTAGCTGTTCACAAGAAGGATTGGGCAACCAGACTTCCTGAAGCACTGTGGGCCTACCGAACTACTTGGAAGTCTACTACAGGATTCACCCCGTTCCAATTAGTCTATGGTAAGACTGCCATGATGCCTGTTGACTTTGAGCATAAGACATTATGGATAGCATTGGAACTCAACCTCGACCTTACTACATCACAGAAGGAGCGAATACTCAACTTGAATAGTTTGGATGAATGGATGAAGTTTGCTTTGTCTAACACTGAATTGGTTCAGCAGCAGCGGAAGAAGTGGCATGACTGGTTTATCAAAGACAAGTGGTTTTTTGTGGGTGACTGGGCTCTTCTCTACGACTCTCATTACTAGCATGCTCCTGGTAAGTTTCAAACCCAATGCTTAGGGCCATATGATATTGTTGCTATCTTTTCAAATGGAGTTATTCAGTTATCTACAGTGGATCCTGTTCGGTTCAAGTTACTGGTTAATGGCCACTGCTTGAAGTTGTATGACAAGCCTAAGAGTCACGTAGAGTTCCTATAGAAATTCCAATATGTTGATGATCACGTGAATCCTGCAGTAGCTGAATATGAGCAGGTTGCTTGTATTCATTCTTCACTTTAAACTATGTTCACTTCACCCCATAATAAATACTTTCTTCTCGAAAGTACCTTCTCCATAATAAATAACTCACCTCACCTTCTCTCTCTTCCACCTTTTTCATTCCACCGTATCACTCCATCCGAGCATGTCTCATCACTAGCTTCTCTTCCTGTAGCTCTTTCCAGGTTCGTGGCACGATCTCTCGTACATATTTTATTTTTGTTTACTTTATTTAGGAGTTAAGTGTTATTTAATTAATTTCTCTTGTGAGACATGGCATGGTGGGACCCATGCCTTCAACTTAGTTGGGGGGAGGGGTTATTTTTTTTATTATTATTATGTTGGAGATTTGATTCAGAGCAGTTGATTGATTGTATGTTTGTAATTGATGACAACATATAATACACAGTAGTAATTCTTTATGAACTTATGTGAATGTTGACATGAAGACTTGCATGGATAGATACATGTTATTGACATGTTTATTATGTCATGTTCATACATGCAGACCCAAATACGATGTTTTGGTAAAGTTATGCAATTCTGTTATTAGTAGTTACAATTCTGGATGTATAACAGTTTAGGGACGACGTATATAACGTGTCTCATGAGTTGCACCTATCTTCAGGACATGCGTGTGTATATGCATGATTAATTATGAGTTGATGATATAAATCTAAAGGTGCCAAACGTGTTTCAAGATGATTGCAAAGTTATGGTTAATTTGGTGAGGCCGACTCAGTGAAGCGCCGCGTCTGTTCAGCATTGACTTGCGTGGACTTAATATTGTTTGTGTGCTTAGTTAAGCTGACTAAGATATTAATGAAGTGTTTCTAAGAGCCAACATGACCTTCTAATTTGGAGAAGATAATTATAGCAGTTCAATTGTGATACGCCAAGTGTGAATGATACAAAATGTAAAGAAAGATGTACAGAGCAGATTATCAGAGTTGGTTCATTCATCAAGGATCTATGTGAAGAAGAAGTGAAAGATTGTAATACACTGGAACTGATCAAGAAAATAGGTCTACTCTATATTTCATCATCATATATAGTGCATATCTTTTATACATAAGGTTGTAGCCTTCACCATCAAGCAGTGAGGTTTTGGATAGTGAGTCCACCACCCCTAACAGGGTTATTTGTAAAAGACTCCTAACAGGGTCTGACCCTTAACCAAGTCACTATACTTATTGCATTGTATTGTACAACTCCTAACAGGGTTGAAATATTTTCTAACAGGGATTACTACAAACAAGTATAGTTTATTGTGGGCGCTAATTCCCACCGGGGTTTTTACCATTTGGTTTCCCCAAAATCAAATTATGTGTTGAGTACTGTGTTATCTGATTATGCATTTACTTTGTTGTATACTAAAGTTAAAGAAGTAAAAAGGACTAAAGTAACTGATAACTGATTCACCCCCCTCTCAGTTATCCTTTGGGACTATTCTAACAATTGGTATCAGAGCCAAGTACCTTGGAGAAGAAGCCTAACAGCTAAAGGTAGATTAGATGTCTTACTTCAGAAAAGAAAGCCCTAAGTTTGATGGAGAGAATTATTTGGATTGGAAAAACAAAATGGTAACACATCTAAAGTGCATTAGATTTGAGATCTTTGAAATTTCCACACAAGAGGTTGTAATTACATATTTGAAAGACCTTGCAAAGGATGATGCTACTAACAGACAAAAGGACATATTTACACATAATGCAATTTCCAAAGAAGCCCTAATCAGCGCCTTATCTGACAGTGAATTTTCTGAAATCAAGAAAATTGACAGAGCATATTCCATATGGAAATATTTAGAAGACATGTTTGAAGGAGATGTTCAAGCAAAGAATGCATGCAGGAAGACATGGAAG
>MU224975.1:3042738-3062992 GCA_018584345.1 Thuja plicata | reverse complement strand
ACTTTTTGATATTAAGTTGATAGCTAGTTCAAATTTTCACGTCAAGTTGACTAACCCTGATTTTGCTGATTTTTCATTGTCACTTAAGGGCATAGTTTGGCCCCCCATGATCTTGCACATACCCAAAACTTTCCTTTATTCTCTACAATCTATAAGAAGACCTTCTACCACCTTATCACACACCTCTATAAATTCATCCCTATTAGATATATTTGGTGAAAAATTGCACAAGAATAATAATTCTAGGGTGTCTTTAAAGATAACATTATCAATTTTATCTCCAAATTACTCCTATTATGCACATAATCTATAGGCAAGATTTGATTTTGTTTGTACCTTGTGATTCAAGTAGTAGTGTATTATAATGTGAATTTATTTGTTTTATTTTTGTTTATATTTTGAATTAGTTTACATATAGTTTGTGCTATGTTTTTGTTTAAATTTCATCATAATTTATTTTTATTAAATTATATCATTTTTTAGTTTCCATTACTTATTAATAGGTTTGAGATCCTCTAGATTCATTCATATCATGCTAGACATCTAATACTAATTTTTTAATAATCCAAAGGTACTCTACACACCCTTCCTTTTGAGATTCATATAATTTTCTTATGTTCCTCTAATTTTATGCTTTCCCCCAATCATGTAGACCTATCACATTGTCACAATAGTATATAAGAGTAATTGAAATTTATTGGTTACCATTTTATGTTCTTTCAAACACTCTAAAATCTAGGTCTCTATGTTTAGTCTATCATAACGTATCCTTCAATGTGTCAAAAGAATTTGATTCTAATTGTTTTCATATTTTAGTACCCTAAGGTATGCTTGGAAACTCATCCATTTCACTTTTATACGCACATAAGTTCTTGAAACTTATTATGTATACATAATTTTTTTTATTGATTTTGAAAGCTTATGCTTAAGGAATGCAATCTAGAAGTTTCATAGATGTTGGACTTGGTTGTAATCTATGAAAAAAAATCTAGGATTTTAGAAGCTGACTCTTCTAGCTTTAGAGGGGGATTGAAAGAGGTAAGAGAAAAAATATAAACCAAAATACATGAAGGTGATGCACCAATGCAAAATTTTTATAACACTTTAAATCCTTTCCTAATTCAAGGCATAATATGACTCAAGATTATAACATTGCAGATAATGAAAAAAAGAATTAACATAATTTTATTGCCCATTCATTTATGCTACTGTGTGCAATAAAATGTGAGTGAATACAAGACCACATTATGAATCTAAGCTACACAAATTGAAATATAACACTCAAGATAGAACAATAAAATAAGGCTAATTAAGAAAGAAATACAATAAGAAAATGAAAACTCCAAGCTTCCTTTGTTGAGGATATGTCCTTTGTTTTGGTAGTTTGATATGTGTGCTCACAAATTTGGTCTTCAAGAGTGCCCAATAAGCTTCATGATTATGCAATTGGTGGTGATAATGGATGCAAAAGGATGGTGATTTGATAATGAAATAGATGAAAATAAAGGATGAATCTATATATTGGATAATGTAAATGATGACAACATTATGCTAAAATAAGTTAAATATATGATAAAATAACTAAGATAGATTATGAATTCTAAACGTAAATTGATATTATAACATTACTATATGTGAAGATATATGAATTGTGAGGGAAATGAGAGGGTTCAAATAAGAATGGGTGCAAGATGAGGGGTCTCTAAAATGAAATACTTGTAATCATAAATTACAAGTGACATCTCAAAGAATGACAAGTGGATGGGAGTATAGGTGTCCGATTTGGAGGGATGTCACAAAAAATTAGAGTTTATTTTACTATTTAACTAAAATACAAATGTGCACACATAAGGGGAGGTTAGGATAAGGTTGGTTGGATTGGAGGTTAAAGGGATAGGGTTGGTTTGAATCATGAGTTAGTTGGAGGGTTAGTTAGTGGGTTGTGGGTTAGATGGAGGTTAAAGGGATAAGGTTGGTTGGGATGAAGGGTTAGTTAGTGTGTTAGGTTAGAGGGTTTGGTTAAAGGAGGGCTAAAGTTAGGAGTCACATGAAAAAAAAGAATGAATTATTTAAATTAATTAATGTTTTGAGAAAAGAGGAAACAAACAAAGTGAATTAAATAAATATAAATTAAATAGTTTATTTTATAATTTATTAGAGCAAAAAATGGGAATTAATTAATTGAGTGGTTAATGGTTTACCATTAATTAATTAATAATTGTATAGATTAATTAATTGGATTATATTTAGCTATGGGATAACATTAATTAATTAAAGAGCACATAATTATTTAATTAATAAATGTAACAAGGCTAACTAAATTCAATTAATGTAATTAATAAAATTTAGGTGTCTACATTTTTCCCCTCTTTGGAGTAGTGTTAGAATAATGTTAGTGCAAATAATAACAAGACATAGGTGACACGAAGAAAATGAAGCAATAACATGCCTCAGGTAGACTGGAAAATTAGATAATGATCTAAGCTGACGAAGGAAGGAGTTAGTGATGCTCCCTTGAGAGGATGCATGAGAAATAGATACATGAACAACATCTCAAAATAAACAGTGTCCCATCAGGCGTAGCAAGAAATGTGTGCAATAAAATGTGAGTGAATTAAAGACTAAATTAAGGATCTAAGCTATCCTTGGAAACTCATCCATTTCACTTTAATACCCTAAGGTATGCTTGGAAACTCATCCATTTCACTTTTATACGCATATGAGTTCTTTCAACTTATTATTTATACATATTTTTTTCTATTGATCTCTAAAGCTTACACTTAAGTAATTCAATCTATAAGTTTCATAGATGTGGGACTCGGTTGTAGTCTATAAAAAAATCCATTATTTTAGAAGCTGACTCTTCTAACTTTAGAGGGGGATGGAAAGAGACAAGAGAAAAAATATAAACCAAACTACATGAAGGTGATGCACCAATGCAAAATTTTATAACACTTTAAATCCTTTCCTACTTCAAGGCATAATATGACTCAAGATTATAACATTGCAGGTAATGAAAAAATAATTAACGTGATTTTATTACCCATTCATTTATGCTAATGTGTACAATAAAAGATGAGTGAATAAAAGACTGCATTAAGAATCTAAGCTAAATATTATATTTAGGTATGGGATAATATTAATTAATAAAATAACAAGTAATTATTTAATTAATAAACGTAACAAGGCTAACTAAATTCAATTAATATAATTAATAAGATTTAGGTGTCTACATTTTTTCCTCTTTACAACAGTGTTAGAATAATGTTAGTGCAAAGAATAACAAGGCATAGACGACATGAAGAAAATGAAGCTATAAAATGCCTCAGGCAGCCTGGAAAGTTAGACAATGATCTAATCTGATGAAGGAGTTGGTGATGTTCCCTTGAGAGGGTGCATGGGAAATAGAGGCATCAAAATAAATAGTGTCCCATCAAGCATACCTGAAATGTGTGCAATAAAATGTGAGTGAATTAAAGACTAAATTAAGAATCTAAGCTACAAAAATTGAAAGAAAACACTCAAGATTGGATAATAAAATAAGACTAGTTGAGAAAGAAAGAAAATAATAAAATGAAAACTCCAAGCCTCCTTTTTTTAGGATATGTCCTTTGTTTTGGTAGTTTGATATGTGTACTCACAAATTTGGTCTTCAAGAGTGCCCAATAAGTTATGTGATTATGCAATTGGTGGTGATAATGGATGTAAAAGAACAATAATTTGATAATGAAATGGATGCAAATGAAGGATGAAAATATAGATTTGATAATGTAAATGATGATGGATTTATGCTAAAATAAGTGAAATGTATGTTGAAATGACTAAAATGGATTGTGAAATCTAAAGGCAAATTAAAATTATAATAAATTACTATGCATAAAGATGGATGAATTGTGAAGTAAATGAGAGGGTTTACTTAGTAATTGGGTGCAAGATGAGGGGTCTAAAAAATGCAACACTTGTCATCATAAATGACAAGTGACATCTCAAAGGATGACAAGTGGAGGGGAACGTGTCTAATTTGGAGGGATGCCACCAAAAATTGAAATTTATTTTCCTATTTAATTAAAATAGAAATGTGTACACAAAAGTGGGAGGTTAGGATAAGGTTGGTTGGATGGGAGGTTAAAGGGATAGGTTTGGTTCGAACACTGAGTTATTTGGAGGGTTGGTTAGTGTGTTATGGGTTAGTTGGAGGTTAAAGGGATAAGGATTGTTGGGATCAAGGATTAGTTAGTGGGTTAGGTTGGAGGGTTTGGTTAAAGGGGGGTTAAAATTAGGATAAATGTGAAAAAATGAATTAATTATTTAAATTAATTCATTTTTGGAGAAAAGAGGAAAATGACAAACTGCATCAAATAAATAAAAATTATATAATTTATTTTATTTAATAGAGGAATAAAGGGGAATTAGTTAATTGAGTGGGTTAGGGTTTATCACTAATTAATTAATAATGGTATAGCTTAATTAATTGGATTAATGTAGCTAAGGGATAATATTAATTAATTAAATAACACACCATTATTTAATTAATAAATATTATAAGGCTAAAAAAATTCAATTAATGTAATTAATCAAATTTAGGTGTCTATAGATAATCATCAAAAAAGTTGAGAAAAACTAAGCAAAAGATAACCACATTCATAAAATTATATAGAATAGAGTGACTTAAGATCAATTACAAAATAAAAACAATACATAGTAAAAGCTAGAAGAGCACAATTTGTTATATTGATTCATATTAAGATAAAGCACAATACAAAGATATATACAATGGAGTTTCTATTGTTTATCTATATTTCTAATTATTATGAAGTTAAGTGTTATCCCCTCCAAACAAACCTAAGACGGAGCTGAAATCTTCTTATAAAAAAGCCATAACCCAAACTTGAAGGTAACAACTTAATAGAAAAGATTGCCACATTCTTCTATCTACTACGTGCCATGGGGTTGAAATTTAACAAAAATGTATTACCAAATTATTGCAAATGGGGTTGAAAGAAAAGTGGTCTTAACCATGGAGGAAACTCCATAGTTAAGCATGTCTGAGCTGGAGTAGTACTAGGATGGGTGAGCTCCTGATGGGGAGCTTTAACTCATAAGAGCTTTCTTTCTCTTCTTAAGGCCTTTCCCATGACCTTACTAGGGTATTCCTCTCTAACCTAACTAGAGGAAACTCCTATGATTCCTCTACTCCAACTAGAGATCTCCACCAACTTCAAACTCTCCTCGATCCTTCTCTACTCAACTGTGCATCCATAGGCTCAATCCAAGAAACTATGCTCCCAAAATTTTCTTAGCAATAGAAATAGGATTTCAAGATATTACCCTTCACCTTCCTTCAATATTGATCCACTCTGATGGATTCTTTCAAGGTTTTCCCATCAAGTTCATACTTTCATAGATTTTAGGCCTTGTAGCCTTTTTAGCCAATTAGGCCTCCTAAAACCAGTAATCTTGGAATTACTTCAAACTTCTATTAAAAAACCCCCAAAATAGTTGTGGATTCTTTCTAAGGACCTCCTAGTATTCAATATTTCCTAGGTCTTAGGTCTTCATAGTGTCTGTACATAGGACTTCCAACAAACCCCTATTTTTAAGGGTTTCTAGGGCATGTAGACCAGTTTGGCTTCTTTGGTCTCACTAAGTGCCATAATGGATTCCTCTGAACTTCTCCTTGTAGCCAAATATCCTTATCACATGCCCCTACACTCTCCCACTTGTGATTAGCACAAACCAATCTATTCCATCATTCTTTATGTCTCTGCAACACTGCAATCTCCTAGCCGGATGACTCTGGACCCGCCTAGGGCTTGCTTGCATAAATAGATCCCCTACTCACATTGAACCACAAACACATATTTACACTAATTAAATTTTTTCTTTCTTTGTTCCAGGTTTCCATAGGGATCCAACCAAAAGAATTCAAGAAAATACCATATTTACATAAATGCCTCTAGACTGGATAACAAAACTGTCAAAACTAAAGAATTTACAAACTAGTAAAAGGAAGTACAAATTTTTTAAGATACCACTACAAAAATTAATTAAATGAACTCTTTTACACAAATCCAACACAAAGATCCACTATTTAATCCATTAAAGTGTCGATGAAGGCTCTGTAACATAAAAACCAGTCAAATTCTTCATTTCTCCAAGTTCAATCCATACAATCTATCATCCAACCCCAAAATTAGGGTTTATTTTACCTTATATAGGTCATCCCCACATGTCTAGACCCTAAGGTCTGTATTTGGACCCATTTAATGCTATTTACAATATTCTAGGAAATGTTGTCATGACAACTTTACAAAGTTGCAAAGTTGTGATCAACAAGTTTTGCAACTTTATCCTATAACTCCTCCAACTTTCTCAACTTGATCTAGAATCACTATATTGGATCCAAAATCATCTAAAAACACCAAAATAACATTTATCCCTTCATTTTTGGATTTGGTTCATTGTTTGACCACCTTTGACTTTCCTAGTCACCTATTGCAAATTGACTACTTACGACCTTCTTGGACAAAAACCAAAAAAAAACTTGACAACTCCTATCTTCACACAAAATTTGGGACTTTATCTTAGTCCTTATTCATTGGTGGTTGTATAGAACCACCTAAAAGCCAAAAAATAATCTATGACTAGACTAGGACCCTAAGGTGCTCCTGCACCATTCTCCCCCTGCAACAAGACATTCAAGGTACCTGAGGTGTGATGAGCTCTAGAATGATGCTATGCTTCTTTAAATCACTCTCTTCTATCCAAGTAGCCTCTCATTTAGATTGATTCTTCCATTTCACTAGGTGCTTCATGTAGGTCTTGTGTCTAGGTTTCTTCTTCACTCTAGAATCTAGTACCTTCTCAGCGTGAGGCTTGATCTGGCTAGGAACCTTGAGTTATACCAAATCCTTAATCACCTCTATACTATACTCTTGCTCCTCTATCTCTAGACTCTGGTATTTAATTATATCCTTCACATTGAAGATAGGAGAAATGGACATATCCTTTGGTCAATCTACTTTGTAGGCATTGGAGCCATACTTAGCCAACACTTTACATGGGCTAATCCTCTTCATCTAAAGCTTGCTAGGAGTGCCTTTCTATAGTCTGGCTTTGTTCAAAAACACCATCACCAAGTCTCGTTCCTCAAAGTGTAAGTCTCTTCTCTTCTCATCCACTTTAGCTTTAAGCTTTTGATTAACCTCCATTAATGTCCTTCTCACCTATTCATTAACCTCTCTCATTGACTGAGCAAAGTCATATGCATGTCCATTGATCCCTTCATAACCTTTTAAGTACCTAAGCTCCAACACACCCGTTGGATGTAATCCATACACAATCTCAAATGGATTCTTACGAACAGTCTTGTTTGTACTGTCATTATAGATGAATTCTGCTTGAGGGATGACTTGTTCCCATCCTTGTCCATACTCCTTGGTTAGGAACCCTAGTAAGTTACCAAGCACTCTCTTAATCACCTCTATTTTTCCATCTATTTGCGGATGATATGTAGGGCTATGTGCCAAGTTGGTTCCCAATCTCTTCCATAATGTTTTTTTCAGAAGTGCCCCATAAATTCACATCCCTATCTGATACAATACTGGTTGGCAAACCATGTATCCTTACTATTTATTTAAAGAAAAGATGAGCAATATGAATGGCATCATGAGTTGTTTTATAAGGGATAAAATGACTTATTTTACTGAATCTATCTACTACCACAAACACACTATCCAAACCAGTTGGTGTTCTAGGTAATCTCACTATGAAGTCCATACTTATGCACTGCCAAGGCCTATTTGGGATGGGAAATGGCTGATAGAACCCTAATTTTGAGGATGTCCCTTTGGATTTTTGACATACCCCACATCACTCAACATACCTCCTTACATCCTTCTACAATTAAAGCCAATGATAAAATCTCTCCACAAGATCTAGGGTCTTATTCAACCCAAAGTGTCCACTCAAACTGTAATTGTGCTTCTCTTGGATGAGGTTCTCCCTCATGGAACCCCTTGGAACACATAATTGTTTCCTCTTAAATAGTAAACCATTTTGCAATGTATAGTCAACATATTCACTATTGAAATGATTATCAAAATCAGTCCATACCTTGTAGATCTCTGCTAAATTTGCATCTCCTTCATATAGATCCTTGAATCCTTCAACTCCTATGCTCTGCAATTGTATCTCTTGGATAGTAATAAATATCCTACTAAGTGCATCTGCAACTTTGTTGTTCACTCCCTTCTTTTGCTTGATTGTAAATGTGTATGACTACATAAATTCCATCCATTTTATGTGTCTCAAACTGAGCTTCTCTTGTGTATTGATGTAGCTAAGAGCTTGCTTATCTGTGAATACCACAAACTCTTTTAGCAACAAATAGTGCCCCCAATTATTGAGATCTTGAACCAATGCATAAAACTCCAATTCATAAGATGAATATCTAGACTTTGTCTCATTTAACCTTTCACTAAAGAAGGCTATTGGCCTCCTTTCTTGACTTAGGACTGCACACACTACTATATTTCTAGCATCACATTCTACAATGAATAATTTGTCAAATCTTGGCAACACTAGTATAGGTTGGGTAGCCACTTCTTTCTTCAAATTTTCAAACCCTTCATTAGCTTCCTTGGTCCATATGAACTTTGTTTTGACTACACCCTTTATGGTATCTAGGATAGGTGCACAGATTTCCCTGAATCTCCTCACAAACTTCCTATAAAATTGAGCCAAACCATGGAAGCTTCTCACTTGTGTCCCTATTTTTGGAGTAGGCCAACTTAGGATTGCTTCAACCTTGCTTTTATCCATCTTTAGATCACCTAGGGAAACTACAAACCCTAAGTAGACAAGTTCTTGTTTCATGAATTCACTTTTCTCAATGTTGATGGTTAACTTTTCCTCTTGGAGTTTCTTCAACACAATCTCTAGGTGTTTCATATTCTCTTCTTTTTTTTTTCTAAATATGAGGATATCATCTAGGTAGACTACTACAAATACACCTATGTAATCCTTTAAGACTTATTTCATAACCCTCATAAAAGTACTAGGTGCATTTGTAAGCCCAAATGGCATTACTAACCACTCATAGAGTCCCTCTATGGTTTTAAAAGAAGAATTCCACTCATCCCCCTCTTTCATGCTAATCTGATAATATCCACTCTTAAGGTCTATTTTATAAAATTACTTAGCATCCCCAAGACAATCTATCAAGTCTTAGATTCTAGGAATTGGAAATCTATACCTAATTATTCTCCTATTTATTTCCCTAGAATCGGTACACATTCTCCACTTACCTCCCTTTTTAGGAGCCAATACCATTGGAACAACACATGGGATGATGCTCTTTCTTATTATACCTTGGTCCAAAAACTCTTGCACTTGCCTAGAAATCTCCTTATTCTTCTTTGGTGTCAACTTGTAAGCAACTTTGTTTGTAAATGATGCCCCTGGTGAAAAATCAATCTGATGACTGATTTCCCTTTGTGGAGGTAGTGTAGCTGGTGTCCCATCACATATGATTTCCTTGAACTAATCCAACAACTATCTGACTTCTATAGGCATAGGTGTCTGTTTGGGTGTCTCTTCCTCCTTTGGTTTCACTAAGATAGCATAGCCAACTCCATCTTCCTCCTTCATTTCCTTTAGGAATTCCTTTCCACTCATTAAGAGAGTATTTCTGTCCTTCCTCTCCACTGTATCTCCTTCTACCAGGGACTCTATCTTATAAGTGACTCCATTCTTCTTAAATGAGTAATTATTCTCTTTGCCATGGTCTTCCAAGAAACAGATGGAAAGAATCCATTGGTATCACATCACAAAGTATCTTATCCTGATACTTCACTATGGTGAAATCAACCCACACTTGTTCATTGACCAATATGTTTTTCCCCTTATTCAACCAAGTTACTTTGTAGGGGTAAGCATGAGGTATCTTGTCCAACTTTAACTTCTACACTGCTTCCTCTGAGATCACATTATCTCTTGACCCTGAGTCTATAATGACTCTACACACCTTGTCAAGTATCTTGCACTTCACCCTAAAGAGTGCTCTCCTTTGTTTATGTTCATCCTTGTTAGGTTCTTTAATCAAGATTCTTCTAAGCATTAGGCTTTCTCCTTTCTTTGAATCAAGACTTACCTCAGAATGTTTAGTATCATCTTCTTCTTACACATATGCAATTTTCTAGTTTAGTATCTAGAAACCTATAGGTAGGGTGACCCAACTATCCACAGTTATAACATTTCATTGAAGCAAAATGTGAGATTCTTCAAAAACCATCATATCTACCTCTTTCACCACTGTGAAAGGTTCTTCCTCTGCCATATCCTCCTCTTTTATTTGACTCAATTATTTTCTCAATGAGCTTAAATTATCATTGACCTCTGGTGTCATTTCTCCTTCCATTAGAACCTCCTCTATGTCCTCCTCTAGAGTCTCTACCTCTTCCTCTACTCCCAGGGCTTGAATCTTTCTTTAACTGGGTTTTTCTTCCACCTTAAGGGCTATTTGAAAACAACCATGGATAGAAGTTAAGGTAAAGAGGCTTAGATCCTCTTGAATGTTCCACCTAATTCCATTTAGGTATCTATCTATCTTGATTCTTCTTATCTCTTGCACTATGGACCTAAGGCATAATTTATGAAATTCTTCTGTGTAGGTAGCCACATCTAGGTCCTTTTGTTTGAGATTCTATCTCTTTTTATGTAGTTGGATGTCATAATCCTCTAGTAGATAATTTTCTTTTACCTTAGCTACCATAGCCTTCCAATTGACTATTGGCTTCTTCCCTTCTCTTTCTCTTTCCTCTTGCAAGAACTTCCACCAAGTTAATTCTTGTCCTCTCAATCATGACTTCGCTATCTTCACCTTTTGTGCCTTTGTAATCCCATCACATTCAAAGTTATTCTCCATGCCCTCAATCCATTCCATCACAAATTCTACATCCATTCGGCCAGAGAACACAGGGATTCCTTCTAATGCTTTTCCACTTAGTGCTTTAAGGACTTTGAGGAAAGGTTCCTCAGGTAATGGAGGGTCACGTTCTGGTTCTACCTCCTCTTCAACTTGATTTTTTCCTTTGTCTTTATCCTCTCCTAAGTGTTCTTTCATATTACTTGCACTCTCTGCAACTTCTGCCAATTTGTGTTTCATATCCTCCATAGCTTCTTCTAGGAGTCTATTCTTTACTTTCGGCTCTAAAAAATCTCTTGCCAAATCTTCATTGGTCACCATGGTTCTCTCACCATTTGACTCACTCACCTCTAACATGTACACTTACTTCCCAAGTCTTTCAATGGCTCTGATACCACTTTCATGGGGAGCTCTAACTCATAAGAACTCTCTTTCTCTTCTTAAGGCCTTTCCCATGACCTTACTAGGGTACTCCTTTGTACCCTAACTAGAGGACACTCCTATTCATCCTCTACTCCAACTAGATCTCTCCACCAACTTCAAACTCTCCTCAATCCTTCTCTACTTAACTATGCATACATAGGCTCAATCCAAGAAACTATGCTCCCAAACTATTCTTGGTAATATAAATAGGCTTTCAAGATATTCCCCTTCACCTTAATTCAATCTTTATCCACTCTAATGGATTATTTCAAGGTTTCCCATCGAGTTCATACTTTCCTAGATTTTAGGACTTATAGCCTTTTTAGCCAATTAGGCCTCCTAAAACTAGTAATCTTGGAACTACTTCAAACTTCTCTTAAAAAAACCACAAACTAGTTGTGGATTATCTCTAAGGACCTCCTAGGATTCAATATTTCCTAGGTCTTAGGTCTCCAAAGTGTCTGTACATAGGACTTCCAGCAAACCCCTATTTTAAAGGGTTTTTTAGGGCATGTAGACCAGTCTGGCTTCTTTGGTCTCAATAAGTGCACTAATGGATTCCTATGAACTTCTCCTTGCAAATACATATCCTTATCACATTCCCCTACACTCTCTCACCCATGATTGGCACAAACCAGTCCATTCCACCATGCTTTATGCCTCTGCAACACTACAATCTCCTAGTCGGATGGCTCTGGACCCGCCTAGGGCTTACTTGCATAAATATCTCCCCTGCTCACATTGAACCAAAAATACATATTCACACTACTTACAGGGTTCATTTCTTAATTCCAATTTTCCATAAGGATCCAACCACGAGAATTCAAGAAAAGATCATATTTACATAAATGTCTCTGGACTGGACAACAACATTGTCAAAACTAAAGAATTTAAAAAATAGTAAAAGGAAGTACCAAATTTCTAAGATATCACCAAAAATATTATTTAAATTAAATCCTTTACACAAATCCAACACAAATATCCACCATTCAATCCCTTAAAGTGTGGATGAAGGTTGTGTAACATAGAAACTAGTCAAATTCTTCCTTTCTCCAAGTTCACTCTGTACAATCTATCATCCAACTACCAAATTAGAGTTTATTTAACATTATATAGGTCATCCCCATGTTTTTAGACCATAAGTTTGGGATTTGGACCCATTTACTGCTATTTGCAACATTCTAGGAAATGTTGTCATGACAACTTTGCAAAGTTGTCATGAGCAACTTTTGCAACTTTGTCCTATAACTCCTCCAAATTGCTCAACTCGATCCAGAATCATTTTATTAGATCCAAAATAATCTAAAAACACCAAAATAACATTTATCCCTTCATTTTTGGATTTGGGTCATTGTTTGACCACCTTTGACTTTCCTAGTCACCTATTGCAAACTCACTACTTAGGACCTTTTTGGACAAAAACCAAAAACAAAAATTGAAAACTCCTATCTACACACACACTTTGGGACTTTATCTAGTCCTTATTCATTGGTGGTTTGATAGAACCACATACAAGCCAAAAATTGATCTAGGATCCAACTAGGACCCTAAGGTGCTCCTGCACCAGCTCCTGAGAAGTCCCGGTGCTTTACCGAGATATGAGCATCACCTAGATGCAATGAGTGCTAAGTGTTCCATTAATTCTTATGAGAGATGGGTTCTTGTGAGCCACTAATCATGAAACATGGGTCAATAATTTTGACTCAAAAACTACACAGATAAATCCTAATAGCAATATGACAAATTGACTTGTTGTGGAAACTATCTCCTACTTATCAATTTATGAGCTTGACATGATTTATAATGAATGATTTATAAGGAACAACACTTTCTGAATGTTTTTCAAATGGGGTTACTATAAAAGTGGGCTTAACCATTGAGGAAACTCTGTAGTTAACCACACTTGAGATGGATTAGTACTGAGATGGATGACCACCTGGGAAGTCTTGGTGATTCACCTCTATGAGCTTCACCTAGATGCAATGAGTGCTAATTGTTCCATTAATTCTTATGACAGATGGGTTCTTGTGAACCCTTACTCATGAAACATGGATCAATGGAGGTTGACTCAAAAAATACATAGTTGAATCCTGATAGAAATATCACAATTTGACTTGTTGTGGAAACTATCTCCTACTTAATAATTATAGCTCTTTTGTAACTACTTGTGGCTTGTGATTTATACATCATCATTATCCTTCTATGTGCTTGATGTGGATTCCATACCAATTATCTATTAATTTTGTCAGAATTGTTTGGGCATGGACTTGTCCTTTTTATTTTTATCCCTCATTACTTAGTATTTCTATGGGGCACATGCTTTTCAAACATCATATATCTCATCCTTAAACTATCTTCAAGCCCAATATTCTCTTGGGATTATGCCCTACTAACAATTGACATCTTTCAAAAAAAGCTATAATATCTCTACCTTTTCTTGTAGATATCCTATGGCCAAAAAAAAAAAAAATCATTGGTAGGATTTGTTAGAGCTCCCTTTTAATTGATCCTCCAAAATAATATTGGAGGAAACCATGTTCATACTCATATATCTTTTAAAAAATAAGAGGCCAAATATTTGATAGGGAACACACCATTCTTTCTAGTGGCTTTCTTTGATATAGACTTTTTCACTTAAAGAATTTAAGTCTATGAACCACTCAAACAAGGTCAAAATAAAGAACAAGTCATGGAGACTCTTTAAGAATAAGGATTATTGTTTTTAGGCCCAAAAGGAGGCAAGAACAACTGAGAGGGGGAGGGGGGTGAACTAGTTGTACACACCTAATACTTTTAATTTCACTTTACCCACTTAGATATTAAAGATAAATAATAAATGAAAGATGCACAAGATAACACACAGAACCAAGATTTGTTCTCAAGGAAATCTGGTTAAGGGAAAACCCCAGTGGGAATAAAACCCTCAAGATGAATGTACTCTACTAAAAGTATCGACAAGTTAAGGGAAAAATAGAGAAAAAAAGATGCACAAGCAACCAAAAGATTACAGCCTAATCTATAGTCTCACCTCCTAGAGCTCACTGCTCACAATACAATCATAGATCTGGCCCTCATTCGGGTTCACTGATCTATCTTCAATGACAATAGGGTGGACATACAATCCATTACAATTGAACTGACAAACATCATCTCCAATGCCAATATAGTTCTAATGAAGTATGAAATCTTCCTTAAATGAAGAACACAAGTATTAGCAATTATCCTTACAATCACACACTTCTCCTCTCTCTCAACAATTAAAAATTGATCTCTCATTTATAACGATTACAAAGAATAATCAACCACTAGGTCAGCTAAGACCTATTACAATAAAAAGATGTAAAAATTATGCTCAATCTCCAAAGTGATCCAAATAAATTCAGCTAAGACTTAGGTAGGACCCAAATATTCAACCACGAACACAATATCATGTCACCAAAGTAGTATTAGGAATCATAACACATTACTCCATCAAGTCGGCTAAGACTCAAATGAAGAAACAGTAACAGGCTACCCAAAAGAGTATATCTGATCACCTTGAACAATGAAATCCAACAACATGATTATCACACAATCCAATAAAACCAAAAAGAAACATGAATACCATCCATAATGAAATCCAAACTCATCTCCATCTCTGGTCAACAAGAACACTAAAATACCAAACTCTGTCATATCAAAAGATAGTTTGTCGTACTCTGAAACATGAACAACACTAGTTGTGAAAAATTTGATAAGGAACCATATAACCACTAGCTTTTCAACCTCTAAAACATCAAATCCAAGACACACCGATCCAAATACTCTTCCACTATTCATAGGAACACTGAGATAACAAAAAACAAAAACTCGATCATACCTTACTCAAACTGTCATCCAAACTTTTGTGAACCTCTGTAGAATAACTACAAACACCTTGGAATAATACCTCATGATCACAACTCAAGATCTTCAATATATCACCTGAACAACTAAAATATTCTTCACTGAACATACTCAACACAGTGTCTAAAAAAAAAAATAGTATGTTGATATCAATGACAAAACTAGATTGTCAGCACACCCAAGAACCAAACTCTGACATGCTCAAAAATCTTCCAACAATTTCTTGGTCTTAGGTTGCTAAAGATAAATGTACAACCCTGGAAAATTACAAGGATCCTTCTCTTGTAGAGATTGAACTCAAAATATCTAGTTTATAGACTAGCAAGCCGCACATGGTATCCCTTGTGATATGTTTTTATAAGATTGCAATACAAATCTTAAGAGAAGGAGCTTGATGTTAGGATCTTTAATTTCTCTACAAACTGCACATAATTACTCCTCACAATTTACCTACTTGTAGATAAATAGCTAAAAATTGTAATGCCTCACTGAGGAACCCTTATAACATAGGGTAATACATGTACTAATATTTTTTAAAGAATTTATATAAACATCAATAATATGAGTGAATTAACATAAGAAATATTGCATAAGTAGGAATGAAATATAACAATGATCGTCACATGATCACACACATGTAAAAGTCTATAATGCTTTGAAGGGCTCTATGAAAAACCAAAACACAAACATATAACCTATTTAAACATTCTAAAAGACACCTTAGGAGAGCTCAAACAATGTTATATGAACCTCACAAGATAGGGCCGAAGAATTATCTACGATTATCAATTGAGGAAACTAGCTCCATCTTCAATAATAACTACACTAGGTTCATTTTAAAACAAAAATGAAATATGAACTAAACAAGATCATACAATGATTGCGAATATGATTCAAAAGTTTTAAATCCAGTAGTAAACGGATTACGAATGTGAGTCTGAAGATCATGTAAGTACAACTACCAATCATCTACAGAAGGGATGTCCATATCAAATTCATTCGGCTCATAGTCCAGATACCCAGGGATATCCCAAGGTGATGTTACTAAGACCCTATCCAGTCCTCCATCTTGGGGACCATTTCTAAGACTATCATTGATCACTGGGGATGTTGATTCATACCCCTACATTTTAGGGAGCATATCTAACTCTTCCAATAAACTACCTTGCATGGAAAGTGAACTGTCCAGAGAGAGTGGAATACTATCATAGAATGGAGGTTGCTGCAAAATGTCCACCACCAGATGATGGTCTATAGCTAGCCCTGTCTACAATTAAATAGGAATGTGATGGATAGTAGAGTGAATTAGAGTGGACCCAATGAAAACTTGACATGGGTCAGGAGGAATCTCCAACTGGAGAGGTACAAGGGGTGTGGAATGGGAAGTGAGGACCATGTGATTGAAAGAGACCTGGATCTTATCCTGATGAAAATTAGGGGGAGGGAAGTGAAGAGAATGTTGGTAGTGATACAGAATGGAAGACCTATGAGGCAAACCTCCATGATGTCAATGTCTAAAGGAGAGAAATGAGACTTAAGGTGACCCAAAAGATTTTGTCTATTATGATAAATATCTAGAGAGTCCATTTTGACCCACTAGTCATATGCCCCAAACTTGGATTCAAATCTAAGTTAATTATCCCACTTTTTTTTGACATAAAAAAAGATGTAGACCCTAGGGGAGAATTTACCCATATCCAAACAAACCCAATCATAGCGGAGAAATATTCCCACCTGATTACCCACGATTTCCAAAATTTCAAGATCTTTATATTCCAATGGAAGGGAAGGGAGAGAAATCCAAAAAGGGAAAAAATGGATCTGGTAGGCAGAGGGGTTGAAATTTGGATACAAGAGTAGAGTTCGAACTCCATGGCCTTCCATAAACCAACCTTTACATTTATGAGCCTTATCTCTACTGTCATTATCTTTGAAAATGACTATAAAGAACCATTTACCCTCTGCGATCATGAAAGCCTAAGAAAAACCTACCCAGTTCTTACAAGCCCGAAAAAAAATTTGATCATGTGTGGGGGTATAGTTCCAGATCTTACCAATAAGAGCCCTCTGCTAAAGATCCTGGATTGTGTGCCCTGTCATCTCGTCCATGACCAAAATACGCTTTATTTTTGGAGTTGGGGGAACCCCGTCGTGAGCATCTTGCCTTGGTTTGGGTTGTAGGGTTCACCACTATGCTTTGTTATGTCCTGGAAACTCGGTTTAAGATGGAAAACACCCTTTGGATCAAAATTAGAAATAAGATTAGTGATCAGATTTGGGGAAAAAGGGGAACCCTCATAGATATCGAATAGTCCTCTATCTTTTCATGGGGCTTTCTTCCTAGGAAATCCTTATCGGAAAGATGAAAACCCATGGGTCAGAGGGCATCATCACCATGAATGTCTATGCCACAAATGGGGAGCATGAAGAATAATATCTGGCACATTAGTCTTCATCACCTTCTCATGTAGGGGATTCAAAACCTTGTTCACCCAAGATCCAGATTCAAAAAACCATTGGGGATGCATTTCAGGAGCCCTAGCCACGTCCACCCAACTTCTGTTGCGGAAGACCCATTGTGGGGTATGATACTGAAAAGGTCAAGATCCAACTGTACTGGTAGCATGTAAAAATTTTATGGGCATAACCTGATCCATCTCATATCCCCAATATTCTCTCCATTGGTCACCATTGTTACAGACACGATCCTGTGTGCCCAGCTTCGCTCCGTCCTTCGACATTCTCCCCCGACCGTAATCACCTTCGCTAAATAATTTTTTTTATAATAATTATACACAAGAAATAATGAGTAACTATTTGTAAGTTATTTAGTATTTGATTCTCTCAAATAAATAATATATAATTTAAGAACAAATTTGGGTTAACTTATGCAATATGAAATTATTATTAATATAGCCAACTAAGGTTTTTCATCCATTATGAGACGATAATTGCACAAAAAAATTGGGATCTTTTATGGATATTGTACTAATTTATTTATACAAGACTAATAATTTATCATGAACAATACAAACCATTCCTACATCCAATACGAGATGGTATTCAAACAACCAAATGGGCCTATAAAGCTCTATATCAAGTTAAATGTGTTACAACTAGAGATTTTAAATTGTACTTGTAAAATATTCATAGTATACCCATTATATTATACTAAGAGTTTCTATAAGTTCACATTAATAATATATATATATATATTCTATATTGTACTAATAATTTCTATAAATTCACATTATATTATACCCTTCATCTAGTTTCAGGATAGTATCCAAGTACAAGATTAATCTACCTTAGGGAATTTTTAGAGTATCAGTGGATATCATTTTTTATTCTTAAATTAGTTCCAACTTTATAGTTTCAAATTTAGAAAATGGGTCACTAAATATCACAATTTTTTTTGTATTTGAGTATTAGAAATATCTTTTATTTGGGTATGTGCAAGATCACGGGGGGCCAAAAAGTGGCGATGTGAAAAAAATCCACTTTTCACTCATCCAAAAGCGCATGAAAGTGCTTGTTGAATTTTTAGTAGGCTTGGGTGTTAGTACACCTAGGCAAACCTGACACCAAAGCACAAGCCTAATCGGGTACATGATATTTTTGGGTACCTAAAAATATCGGGTACCCAAAACCTATGGCATAAATCAAAAACCCATGAGCCACTTTCCTCATTTCTCTCATCACTTTAGGTTTGGAAAATGGTTAGATATATCATATACATGATTTTTTTGGGTACCTTATTGCTCCAACAACAAATTTGACTCCACAGTTTATCCGGTAAGTAAATTCTTGTTATGTCTGGATTGATTTTTTTTATTTTCATGTTAAATGTAGTTTTTTTGGTAAAAATGGGGTTTTGTATTGATTTTTTTAATAATATATGAAATCAATTTGAAATTTATATTTGTATATTATTTAATCAGGCATGGCTAACAACAATGAAGATAATAACCCTCCCCCACCAAATAATGATCCCCAAAACAATCTAGAACCACTTCAAAACCATCAATCTTTAGAGGATTTGATACAAGAGAATCTGAACACTATACGATGCTTCAAAAACACGTATAAGAATATACCTACCTTAGCTCCTATGCTTGCCACCCTAAATACCATTGTTGAAAACATTGACACCGTTATGCAGCAACATAATGCTGCTCTTCATTGGTGTGATGATATGCACACCCAATTTGATGACGGGCTTGACCATGATGGGATTTTTGCCCTTAATATAACTAAGGAAGATATAGCCTCCCTTTTTGTTAATCCTACAACCGGATTAAAATTTGACCCCAAAAAGCCAAAATTATGAATAAAATGGTGCACAAACGAAGCAATGCGCACACACTTTTGGGATCGTTGGACGATGGTTTTTGATAAACCACCCCATAGCAATTTGGAGCTCCCTTTCTATTTCATAAAAAAATTGTATGCTGAGTTTTTGCTTGGTCACAATGTTAATTATTGGAGCATGAGGCCAAACATGGGCATAGGTAGAGGAGCTCCTCAGACTAGGCCATTTTCCCAGCGCAAAAAGGCCACTACCTTTATCCCTCCCACTGATGTTGCACCCGCTCCTCCAGTGCAACATCCTGATATCATTGCTGAGGATACCTCACAGAGTATTAGGGCCATTCACATGCTAAGTGATCAGTTGATCACACAAAACAGGTCATTGTTGCCTCCTGGTGTGGATCATGCTGGCGCATCGACATCTGGCAGTAGTTCACATGTATGTGTTCCCCATTCTCTCATTATGTGCAATAATTTATGCTTTGGACCGCTTACTGATGCTGATACATATCAGTATGTTATTGATGAGGAGGACACATGAGACGTAGCTACAGAGGCTGCAACACCTCATGGAGCATCTTCGTCTCATGAGAGTGTTGAGGAGGGGTACGCAGAGCCATCGAGTCATGTTGATACGGTAAGAGTAAACATTATAAATAAATTTGTCACATGACTTATTTAATTTAAAAATAATTTATTTATTTAGAT
>MU224975.1:3011911-3037936 GCA_018584345.1 Thuja plicata | reverse complement strand
TTTTCAGAAAAGGCCTAGTATTTTAGAAACTACATTCAATTTCCTACAGATTCTATTCTTACAAATTTTTGATATTAGGTTGATAGCTAGTTCAAATTTTCACGTCAAGTTGACTAACCCTG
This sequence comes from Thuja plicata, assembly GCA_018584345.1. Lineage (NCBI taxonomy): Eukaryota > Viridiplantae > Streptophyta > Pinopsida > Cupressales > Cupressaceae > Thuja > Thuja plicata. Next base: position 3,037,814 of record MU224975.1, on the reverse strand, counting down.
ATTTTTCTGATTTTTCATTACCACTTAAGGGCATAGTTTGGCCCCCCATGATCTTGCACATACCCATTTTTCATTTTACTTACATACCTTGTGTCCATGAGATCAAATTACTAGAAGAAACGAGTGGGTACAAATCCCTTTCCAGGGTCCCATTTTATTATATAGATTCTCATCAATTACCATCCACTTGATGGGATAAAAATATAAATTAAAGAAGAATGTACTTGAAAAAAAATCTAAATGGATACTTTATATGAAGTTTTATTTGAAATTTCTTACTTTTGACATTATTTTTGAACTATGTTGAGAGTGAATGGTAAAAAACTTGATATTTATTAATGATGTATTCATGCCAATTTATATAGAGAAAAACATTTATTAGTTAATGAAATTGACTTCTAAGTACATAAGAACCTAAAATAATATAATATAATAAATTTATGCCAACTTTCCTCCCTTATTACATTATTCTTACAAATGTACCATCCAAACTCCAACTTTCACCTAGCTAAGGGACCCCCCTTAAGTCTTACATATCAAAAATTGTTGAATACATAAAATATATACATAAATTTAAGAAGTTTTTCTTTAAAAAACCAAATAATAAATCAGGTGAACCTCCATCAAGATACCTTGTGCCACTCATAGAGGTGTATCTCCTAATTGAATTCTTGAGTTCTCAGTCTGGAACTTCTAAATTTAAAACAATGAATTATTGGACAACCATACATATTGAGATCTACAAACATTAGGATCTATCATATTGACTCTTGAGCCATGTAAGGGTATAATTCTCAATTGTAGTCTCATTAACTATTTGTAAAACAATACATATTGAGTTCAACACTAAATATTTTACCTATCTCCAAAAAAATAAAACTTCATAATATATGCTTTCTTTAAATCTGTCAGCACCACTAAGGAAATCATAAAGTTAAGTGCAATAAAGTAAAGATAAATATACTTCTCATGCAACACATCATCAAAGTGAGAATATATCTTGAGATGATGGAAATCCTCCATCCTCCAAATTGAACCTATCATGTTTCTCTATTAGATGAATCATTTGATTCTTTGGATGCCTTTTTAGGTGTAACAAGTATATCCCTGAAACTCCAATCATAATTGTTTGAAGATTCATTCAAACCATAACTATATTAAAATAATCGCTGTCTTAAGATTTTCATAAAAATGATGAACTACAACAAAAGCCTTTATCTTAGTAAGAACTAAAGATATTTCTAATAGAAAGGAATGCAATACAAATGAACATGCTGCTTTTATGTCTTCCTTTTCAATCTACAATCTCAAGTATTCCTTTATGCCCATTTTTATCGTATCTCCTTCTCCTAATCATGGTCATACTAAACCAAGAGATATAATTTCTCATATGTGGCCATTGATCATGGGATTAAATTTTTGTGACTTTGTTAGCAGTGTTTTCCCTCCTTAATCAAATAAAGGGGGAGTGCTAGGGGTAGGGACCCTCTTGTGAGGCTTGAGGGGATTACCCCCAAGATAGGCTTGAGGTCATAGGCTAAGATAGAGTTTTAGAGGAAACACCTCCAATAGGAGTTGCTGTGAACAGTGACTCTGATTGAGGGATCAGGGGTAGTTCCCTAACAGAAAAAGTTGACCATTATTTAATAAAGGAGTTGGATATTATATTTGTATATAAACTAACTTTTGTAAACTCCTAAAAAGGACTTGAAAAATAAGTGGTTGGGTAAAGTAAGAGATTAATCAGATTGTGATTTTCTCTTTGTTGTATAATAAAAGAAAGTGGACGAATACTCTATGGATGTAGTCCACATCAAGTCAACTAAGTTAAATCTATGTGTTATTATGAATTTTTTTTACTCTTTTATTCTATATTATATTTAATATTATTTATTTCTCTAGTTTGTCTAAACACTAACAAAAGTGGTGAGAGCTCAATGAAAACTATTATTTATATTGAAATAAATTCTACAGATTATGTATAGTTCAAATCAGAATCACAACACAATAAAACTCCGTGCACTTTATATGTGTGACATTACTAGCATATAGGTTCAAGTTTCAAGAATAGAAAAAAAACATTAATTATTTTTTTCTCAAATAACTTTCCAACTATTATGATTCATACTTTATGAAGAAAATATGTCCATTAAGCACATAAAGCAGCTTGTTTGGCATAAATTGACTAATTATTTTTCCTTACAAAATAAATATATGTTATTTTATAGAGTCACACTTGTAAAAATAAAAATGGAATAATTATGCAAAGGCTTACATACTATGGATCACTCAAGATCATGGAAACTATATAATATATCTATATCATTGTGATTTATTCATTCCAACATCAAACACATAATCCATGCAATAGGAAAAGGAGATCAAATTATGGAGTCAGATCCCCTAATCATAAAGAACATTGGAATATGAAACCACCTCAAGATGAATATGATTTACACCACTTGATTGAGGAGATGCCAATGTAATATCTATGCTCTTGAGGTTTCTATTCCTTTGTTTCTTTGAATAAGGAAGGAGATATATAATGTCTTATGATGAAGACTAATCACATAAGAAATAAACTTCACTCAACCATCTCCACATGGATTAACAAGAAACCTTCCACCACTACTACACCGATGTTTCATCTGTGTGCGTCTGCTGCAGGACCGAGTCAAATATCCAACACATAGACATGCTCACCTGAACAAGATGATGGTTGCAAATTTGATGTGCTGCATTAAAACTGTTAGGATAAAAGCATTCATGGAAAATAATCATTTAAAGTACACATGCATTATCTATTGCTCAAACAGTCAATTCATTCATAAAACATGATCATAATTCCATAGCAATAAATGTAGCATATTCATCCAGATAAATCATATTAAGTAGCATATGTCCATGGCATAGGTTCAGTGGTTGACTACCACATATTAATAGTTTTAAAGCATAAAGTCTTGGAGTAATAAAATAAAACATAGGAAAATACCTATGAAAAGTTCTTCTAGGGTATCTAAAGTATGCCATTAAAATGGCCTATCAAGGTGGTTATAGAAGAAAAGGATTCCAAGTTAATTGTTACAATTGTGGTGAAGAAGGACATAAATATTTTGAATGTACACATGCAAGAAAGAAGGAAAATAGTAGTAGAAATGCATTGGTGCAAGAGGAGTCACCAAATGAAGCTGAGAAGGAAGGAAATTTCATGATGCGAAGGATACTATGGAGTGAGAAGGATAAGCAAGATCCGATCAAGAAAAGTTTGTTCAAGATCATATGTAGAGTTGAAGAAAAAGTTTGGAAAGTGATTGTTGACAGTGGAAGCTTGGAGAATCTGGCATCTGAGGAAATGGTTGCAAAGTTGCAGTTGGAGAGGATGAAACATCCAAAGCCCTATCAAATCTCATGGATCAAGGATGATCATACATTAATGGTGAGTGAACAATGTTTTGTGAATCTAAAAATTGGAAAGTATTATGATAAGGTGTTGTGTGATATTATGCCTATGGATTTTTGTCATATTTTGTTGGGAAGACCTTGCCAATATGATAGACATGCTATACATGATGGAAGATTGAATAGATATTCTATTTGGGTTGATGGTAAGAAGGAAGTTTTGTTACCCCTGGTTGAAGAATATGTTGGTGAGATATGTACATCTGTGAAAGTTTGTCTGATGGAAGGTAGACAATTTGTTAAAGATTTGAAAAGAAATGATATATGTTATGCTTTGATTCCTAACAAACCAAGTAAGAATACAGAAGATGACATTCCTAAAAAATTTGAACAGTTACTCACTGAGTACAAGGAGATAATTTTAGATAATATACCTAATGGTTTTCCACCAATGAGAGATATCAGTCATTGTATGGATTTGATTCATGGAGCTAGCTTACCAAACAAAGCACCAAATAGGTTAACACCTACCGAAAATGAAGAGCTTAATCGATAAGTTCATGAATTGTTGAACAAAGGCTTGATCTAAGAAAGTTTGAGTCCATGTACAGTACCTGCTATGTTGGCACCTAAGAAGAATAGAGAATGGAGAATGTGCACTGATTCCAGAGCAATCAATAAAATCATAGTGAAGTACAGGTTTCCTATACCAAGAATGGATGACATCATGGATTGTTTGAGTGCAACAAGATATTTTACCAAAATTGATTTGAAAAGTGGATATCATCAGATCAAAATTAGAGAAGGAGATGAATGGAAGACTACTTTCAAGAAAAAGGAAGGTTTGCATGAGTGGTTGGTTATGCCCTTTGGTTTAACTAATGCACCAAGTACATTTATGAGACTAATGAATGAAGTTCTGAAGAAATTCTTGAATAAGTGTGTGATTGTATACTTGGATGATATTCTGATATTCAGTAAGACTAGAGAAGAGCATTTGATGCATATAAGGCAAGTATTATAGAGATTGAAAGAAGAAAAGTTGCTGATAAATATGAAGAAGTGTTCCTTCATGAAAGAAGAGCTTGTATATTTGGGATTTTTGATTTCAACTGTTGGTTTGAAGATGGATCCAAAGAAGGATGAGGCTATACTGAGTTTGCCTACACCTGAAAATGTCACTGAGGTAAGATCATTTCATGGATTGGCAAGTTTTTATAGGAAGTTTATCATAAATTTTAGTTCTATTTGTAATGCTATGACTGAGACAATGAGAGGAGACAAAAGAGAATTCAAATGGACACATGGAGCTGATAAGAGTTTTGAAGTTTTAAAGCTGAAGGTTGTTGAATTACCCATGTTAGCCTTACCTGATTTCAATAAGGTATTTCAAGTTGAATGTGATGCAAGTGGAAGTGCAATTAGAGCTGTGTTGACTCAAGAAGGTAAACCTGCTGCTTTCTTTAGTGAAAATTTGAATGATGCAAAAAGGAAATATTATGTATATGATCAAGAGTTCTATGTTATTGTGCAATCTATGAAGAAGTGGAGACATTATTTGATGCCAAATGAATTTGTGTTCTATACTCTTCATAAGGCTTTACAGTATTTGGGTAGTCAAAATAAGTTGAATTAGAGACATATGAAATAGGTAGAGTATTTGTAGAGCTTTAAATTTGTGATTAAGAATAAGAGTGAATTTTCTAACAGAGTTGTTGATGCATTGAGTAGAAGAAGATCTTTGTTGACTGAAATGAGAATTAAAGTTTTTGGTTTTGATGACATGAAGAATTTGTATGAAAGTGCTCCTGATTTTTCTGAGCAGTGGAGAGTGTTCAGAGCACCTAATTCAAATCAATCAAGTAAGTATGAATACTATTTCATTTAGGAAGATATGTTGTTCAAAGGTATTCAGTTGTGTATATCGAGAGGTTCAATGAGAAATAATTTGATAAAAGAGAAACATAGTAGTGGATTGGCTAGACACTTTGGTATTGATAAAATATTGAGTTTATTTAAGGAGAGGTACTTTTGGCCTCAGTTGTATAAGGATGTTTAGAAGTTTGTAAGAAGTTGTGGAGTTTGTCAAGTTACAAAAGGAGTAAGTTAGAATACTGGTTTGTATACACCAATTACTATTCCTGAGAAACCTTGGAATGATATCAACATGGATTTTGTTCTTGGCTTACCTAGGAAAGCAAGAGGTAATGATTATATATTTGTTGTTGTGGATAGATTTTCTAAGATGAAAAAATTTCATACCATGTAAGAAAATGTTAGATGCAGTACACATAGCAGATCTTTTCTTCAAGGAAATTGTTAGATTGCATGGATTACCAAGGAGTATAATCTCTGATCGAGATAGTAAGTTTGTTAGCTATTTTTGGAGAACACTTTTGAAGAAGTTGGATACCGAGTTAAAGTTTAGTTCTACATTTCATCCATAGAATGATGTACAAATAGAAGTTGTAAACCAAAGTTTGGGTAATTTTTTGAGATGATTAGTTGGAGACACACTAGGAAATTGGGATTTGATGTTGGCACAAATAGAGTTTGCATACAACAATTCAGTAAACATAAGTTATGGAAAGACACCTTTTGAGATTGTTCATGGCACACAACCGAGAGGTATATCAGACTTGAGAGATATTATTGGAGAAGAGAAAAGAAGTGCTAGAGCAGAAGAATTTGGTGAGTTCATGAAGACATTGCATGAAGATGTAAAACATAAGCTAGAGAAAAGTAGTCAGAAATACAAAGACAGTGCAGACAGATCAAGAAGACGTAAAATATTTAAAGTTTGTGATGTGGTTATGGTTCATTTGAAGAAAGGAAGATTTCATATGGGAAAATATGGTAAATTGAAGATGAAGAAATTTGGTCCTTGCAAAATACTAAGAAGATTTGATAGTGGAAATGCTTATGAAGTTGAATTACCTAATGACATGGATATATCACCTATATTCAATATTTCAGACTTATATAAATATCATGAACCTGATGAAGAAGTGACAGTACCAAGTGATTATCCTAAGAAGCAGATAGAGAAAGTTGAAAATATTTTGAAACAGAGAATTGGCAGAAGTACAAGAGGAAAGGAATACATGGAGTATCTGGTAAAGTGGAAGAATAGACTGATTGAGGACTTATCTTGGATTTCTGAATCTAAGTTGGATTCATCTCTGGTTGGAACTGACACATGATTTGGAGAATCATTTCTTGTAACCTTAGGTGTCTGATGCAGGAGCATCTTGGGTCATTGGAAATCCTGCACAACCAAAAAGATGTTTTCTTTAGTTCTTTAGTTTATTCTCTATCGCTCGGGTTTTGCTGCTCGGGTTCTGCTGCTTGGGCATGCTTGTCTTTGTCACCAAGGTTCTGTTGCTCGGGCATGTTTGTCTTCTATTACCTGGTCATACTTTACCAATGATTTTTGGTGATGTCCTTATTAACGGGTTTTCTGATGCTCAGGTATGCTTTACCGACTGTTGCTAATTTTTGGTGTTCATCTTCCTGAGATGCTTATTTTGGAAGTTGGATCTTTGGCTGACTTCTTCAGTTAATTTTGATGGCTTAATTGATTTGGGATCTCTCATTGGGATCTGTCTGGACCTAAATCTGGGTCTCCCTTATGGATTTGAGTGCCGACCTCTTGTGGTGGACCCTTGTATATATTTGGTTGCATGTTCTTAGTTTTGGTATCATTCTTAGAGCAAGAAGGAAAATGTTTAGATATTGAGATCGAAGGTCTCTGATTTCTATTGTATGAAGATCTTATTGTAATTCATTAGATATATGGTCAAAATTAGGAAGTCCCTACAACCCAAAATGTAATGATTTTGATCAAGTTAATATAAAGGATCTTTGTGTTTTCTTCTATCACTATGTTGTTTGGCTTCCGCATTGTGTCTGCAAGCTGGTTTGGTAGTTGGGTGAGCCTTAGGCCCGTCCTACTATTCTTCCTTGCATTAATTAGCTTACCCATTTAACAGTATACAAAGACTTGTTAGGTCTACTTGGTTAAAGGATTTTACAATCTCTACACTTAAAGATGTACCCTATTAAAGGATTTACAAACATAAGATTGGTTAAGATCTACCTAGTATTTGGATTTACAACTATCAATACAATAGTATCAAAAACTCAACACTATCTACTATATTGAATAAAAAACACATATTGATCAGACTCTATGTGCTCTGAAATGTGTTACCTCAATCTCAAACTATAACACTACTCAGATCTGCTCGACTGTAGCTGAATATCCACTTGGTGCTCTCTTCTCTAGTATTTTTTCTTCAAATAACTCCTTTAACTTTGACTAACAATATCAGCCTCCTCTTAGTATCATCATCATTCTACTATGTAAATCATCCTTTTATATATTAGAGTTTATGACTCTTAATCTTGTGCGTTAGGTTGCTGAAAATCATTCTGAATCGTTAGATCTTCTTTTCTGCTTGGTGATTGTATCACTATTACCTTAGTACTTGGTTTTTTCTTGGAAATAACAAAATTTCATTAAATTATTAATCTTCTCCTTAGATCTTCTCTTTTTGAATTATCTCAATCATTGATCTTGTAACAAACTATTCTTTGTGCATTGTAGAATCATAATTAATGTTGTGACAATTCATTAAATGTGTCCTTATCACATTTAGGATCAATTAATTAATTTGGTAGAGTAACCTCTCTTTTCTTGGTTGATTGATCTTTAGTACTTGGTAAATGTCAAATTGGTGTACTTCATATGCACTTGGTGTAGTGTAATGTTTGATAACTATAGACTCTCAGTGTAGTGTCTTTAGCTCTTTTGTGTGTTTTACCGACTTCACTAACTTACTCGGTGTGCATTACCAACTAGTTAAGTATTTTTATTTCTCCCTTTTACTAATTGATTATTCTGACTCATATGAATTTGACTTAACTAATGATAACAAAATATCTAATAAAGATAAAACCTACCTCATCTGATTTCTTCAAAGTTTTGATCATTTATTTTTCACTAATAAATATGACAATGGGTTTCTTACATGCCTTTTGATCTGGTAGAGGATTCATGGTATAAGAGAAACCATCCTTGATAAGTTTGTAAGTTTTTTTCATCCCATTATGAGTGGCATCAACATCATACTGCAATCATCTTCCTAGTAGTAGATGGCATGCATCCATCTCTACAATATAACATAGAACTTTATCTTCATAGTCTCCCATAGAAAAGTCTACCTAAGCTTGTTCTTGTACTAAGGTTTGTTTCTCCTTTGTGAGACATGACACATGATAAGGATAGGGGTGGGAATTTATAGTTAATTTTAACTTCTTTAACATTTCAGTATAGATAATAAATGCAATGTTGAACTAGATTCTATGAGAATTTTAGATACCTTCCCCTGACATTTGCACCTTGTTCTGAATAGATTCTTTCTTTGAGGTGGCTCTTGGTGGTGCAAGGGTGAACAGGGAAGGTTAGGGACAAAGGAACACCCAACTATCTAGCCACCCCGTGAGTAGACAAAACAAAAGAAAAAAACACATAGAACAACACCAAAGAGACAGGGAACAAAAAAATATCTTTTATTGATTCATGCAATTACAACATACATGCCCGACTGTGAGGCCTTCTAGGTTACGACCAACAAGATTTATGAAAATCCAGATTTAATTTATCTTCTACCTTCTCATATCATCATATGCTACTTTCTCTACTAGCTGATACCTAACCTAATCCTAGAAATCCCTATTTATACTTGCCAAAGTGGCTTACAAAGATGGAAGGTTGACCACCAATGATCTGCACACATCCCAAGATAAGATCCAAATATTAAATGTGCAAAAATAAATTAAATACAAAAGTTGGTTTCAACAGAAACCAAACACAGACAAGCTCGGTCAAGAATAACCAAGCATCAGGTTCACTCAGCACAAGAAGGAACACTTAGCCAACAATGGGAAGCTCAACATAAATAGGAACTCAACCAACACTGTATAGCTCAGTACACACTGCAACTCGGCACTAACTAGAAAAATGAATATAGATGAGTAGGATATCAAGGCAATCCAAGATCCTCCTGCATTAGACAACTGGGGTTGAAAGAAATTATTCTACTGAATCATTGAGGTGTAACGACCTGAGCTAAATCCAACTCAGATTGAGATATCCATGTAAAATCTTCAACTGGTCTATTCTTCCTCTGATCCAATATATGTTCAACCTCTTCAATCTACTTCTTAGGATACTCATCTGGTATAACAAGTTTATCATCTAGCTCATGATACTTATGCAAATCAGAAATATTGAATATAGGAGATATATCCATGTCATCAAAAAATACTTCCCCTTTAGAACTTCTCTTTTCTTTACTAAAAATATCTGTCAAATTTGATACTCCTTTAGGATGCATTCCTTTGACAATCTTGAAATGTGTTTTTCCTATAATCCTATTCATAGAATTGTTATATGCAAACTCAACTTGTCCCAATATCATCAATCAATTACTTGGCTTATCTCCAACTAAACATCTCATCAAATTACCCAAGATTATGTTCACAATATCTATCTGTGGATGGAATGTAGAACTAAACTTCAACTCAGTATCCATGTTCTTTGACAAAGTCCTCCAAAAGTAACCAACAAACTTTCTATCTCGGTCAGAGATAATACTCCTCGGTAATCCATGCAATCTAACAACCTCTTTGAAGAAAATATCAGCAATATGCACAACAACTGATGTCTTCTTACATGGTATGAAATGTGTCATCTTAGAAAATCTATCCACAAAAAAAAAATGGAATCATACCCTTTTACTATCTTAGGTAATCCAAGAACAAAATACATACTGATGTTAATTCAAGGTTTCTCAGGAACAAAAATAGGTGTATACAGTCCAGTATTCTGACTTACTACTTTTGCAACTTGACAAATTCCACAACTCCTTACAAACTTCTGAACATCCTTGTACATATCAGGCCAATAATACTTTTCCTTAAGTAAACTCAATGTCTTATCAATTCCAAAATGTCCAACCAATCCACCACAATGATTTTTCTTAATCAAATTAATTCCCATGTGTTATGCCCTGCATACCCGTCCCTACATTTTGTTGGAAAAATGTTGGGTCCCCCTTTTTTTTTCTTTTGGTTCTTCCTTTGCCTCTTTTCAACCTTTTTGTTTTCTCTGGCCTTTGCCTCCATGCAGCCATTTTTGTGTTCCCTTTTGGTCTTCCTTTCTTTGAGGCCCAGTCCCAGAGTGTTTTGTCTCTATGTGTCGGCTGGATTTCTGGACTCTTGGATTCTTGTGTCATTTCTTCCTCTTTAGTTAGAGGGTGTGATCACGTGGGATTCCCCGGGCCCGGAGTCCGGAGGTTTTCCTTTTTCTTGGGTTTTGTGGAAGGGAATGGTGCACTTTAACCTGAGGGATATAAATTGAACTTCACTTATCATTGTTACACTTACCAAGAAAAAATTACCCTCAGAGCGAATTAAGAGCGATTTGTGCAAATTCACAGAGAGCTAAGTGCAATTTTCTTCTAGATTTAATAGTGATTTAGAGTGATTAAGCATGGTTCAAGGCATTCTCTGGGTTCTCAGCCTATTTTCGGTGTGTTGAAGTTATCCATTACAGAGCACCTCCCATGCCCTTCCTCTTGCATCCTCTAGTTTTTCGATAGGTCTGTCCTACCCTTCTCTCCTTTTTCTTTTATTTTTGAATTTTTCTTTCATTTGTGGTTTACTTCTTCTTTGTTTGCTGTCTATTTTTGGGTCTTCGTCATTGCCTCCCATTGGTGGGATGACTTTGCAAGAAGGTTGTCTGCCTTTCATGCATTGTTTGTTTCTGTACATTTGTAGGTAATGTAGATAATGTGTTAATAGTTGTAAATCTTTGTAAATTTATGTAATCTTTTGTAAATAGTTGTAAATTTGTTAGTAGTTGGTTGATGACTGTTGTAAATTGGTTGGTTCTTCAGCCTTCTATGTGAATAGCACTTTCTCGGGGTAGTTTCTATGTTTAGTCTGTATATCCCATTAGGTTTAACCCATCTTGTGGTGAGCTCACCGTGCCCTTTGTATTGTTGAATCCAATTCAAGCTCGCCCACCTAGTTTTTGTTGGACTCAAACTCGGCCCCTCACCTTTTTGAGTTGCAGCCTTTCTCTCTCCTCCCATCACTTTGGAATTGATGGCGGGATTGAATTACCCATGCGCGAGCATTTAAAACAATAAAAAGTGGAATTCATTCCATCCATGTCGAGACAACTGTCACCTTAAATTCCATTACTCCATTTATTGCATGACCATGTGACAACCCATCTCCGCCCAGTATGGCTTATTTCCCGGTCACTTCAATAACGACTAGTTTTTACAGACTCCGGGTTCCACATAATCCCACAAACTTCATCACATTTTTTGCATGGGCGAGAACCCCCGGGATCCCCGGGTGTTGATAAAATTCAAAGCTATTGTTTATTAGATTTCTGGGGTTTGATGCAAGCTAACATCTTTTTTGAGGATAGGTGCGAAATGATGATGAAATATCCAGAACCCAGAATTTTTTTATATTTAATTACTTGTATTAATAGTTGTCCAGTCTTTCAGGATACCAATAGTTCATCAATCGATATGTCTGAGGTAGCTTCCCCTCTCGAAAGTTTAGAACTCCCAACCACCTCAACAAGAGCGACCACCAAGACAAGGGTCGAGAAAGCACTAGAGAAGCTCCCACTCACATCCAAATATCCAAGGGATGGTGTCCTCATGTGATCCAAGGTGGATTCTAAGTTACAACTGATCATAGACATAGAGGTTAGACCATGGGCCTAATTACAGGGCATAGTTAGAACAACATTCACTCAATGTTTCACCAGAGATAGTATGGAAAAGAATGTGGTCACCCCCGGCATCATCAAAGCCGCCTGCTTCCCTTACTCTATGCAGGCCCTAAAGCTGATCCTAACTTTGGCCAAACATTACAACACCACCATCTGAGCTATTATACTTTCTGCTCCCCTTCTAACAGGCTACCCAATGCCTCTAGTATCTCTCGACATTGCTACTCTAGCTTCGGGACTGGGAATCCCCCAGTTTGCTAATTCTATTGTCATCTCTCGAGCCATGTTACTACAAGAGTTCAATAATGTACAATAGGATGCCATGCATCACCTCAACACCCATTGGCCGAAGACTCTGAGGAGGGACTATAAGAAGATGAAGTTGGAGATCCCCCACATAGATTTCAAAGAAAGCATATAGGTGAGGATCATCTTTCTATGCCGGGTCTTTGGGAAATCACATGTACAGAATTTCTCACCCTAGATGTATTACTTTTTATACAACATCACCACCAATGGGTAGAATTTTAACTGGGCAACCATTGTTTCCTATCATGTAGATTTTTAGCTGAACAAGGTTAGTGAGACATAGAAGTTATACATGAATTCATATGTTCTATGGGCACTAGCACAATAGAGACCCAAAATTCATGGTTTAGTTACAGTGGGCGTCCTTGGGACCAGGCCTGGCCAGAGTGCACCTTGGGATCATTTTCCCCAAATTCAATGGGAAGCCAGCTTCCCCAATTTTTATCGAGTAAATGATACCTTTGTTTACTACAACATTTTGATACCATCTCAGGATGCCAGTTACCGACTGTCAAAGGAGGCTATGGTCTTGGTGAGTTCATACGGAAATTATTTTATTCAATTTCACCATCATTCTTATATTTGGGTGACCGAATTCTCTGGCAAGCCCTACCTATTTCCCAAGCATTGTGGGGATAAGATTATTTTTATGGAGTATTACAGGCAAATCCTAGAGCTCCGTGCATTTTATGGAGTCAATAAAGTTACCTCCATCCCTTTCCCGATCACTTATGAGAATTACTCTTGCAGCCTTACAGCGGCCAAAGAGGCCAATAATGAGTTAAAATGTCTGGGGCTCACAGAATTCTATCTAGCGCAGAACAAATTTGATCTATTCAGAAAAGTAAACATAGCATTACCCTGGGCGTCAGTGCCCCTTGAGTCTCACTTGAAGGATTTTTGGGCAGATTTCCAAGATGACTTCTATTGGGGGTCGAAAGTATGAAAGGATGACAAAAGGAATGATGAAGCGCCTCGACCTTCAGACCTTTCCAAAGGAATTTTCAGATAGAGGGACCTTGGAGGACCCATCATACGAATTATAGGGGATTGATAAGATGGATCTCCCTCTGGTGGATTGAGACACCCCAGAAGTTTTGACAATAGAGGACATCACCCAAGGCATCGTGCAACGCAGTCATGAGTATTTTGTACAAGTATGCATGAAAATCACTCGTCAGGAGGGTCCAATTTTGCGGGGGTCCACTTTAGCCTCCGGAACATCCGGACAGGGTAGAGATAAAGGGAAAGTAAAGGAAAGCACCTTGGCCCTAGTCTTGTCCTCAGTTCTAGAACCAATAATGGAACAACTCCACACCCAGCTTGAGTCATCTTGATAGTTGGGAATAACAATTAGCACAAGGATATCTATTGGTCTCTCAATTAATCTGGTGGGATCCACTCTTCCTATAGGCTCACCATCGCTTGCAACACTTATGAGCCAGGTGGTAAATACAGAGGATGAGAGTGCAACTATTCTGGACGTCAAGGTCCTACTGCAAACAAGGAGAAAGAAATCAAGGGCAGATAATCCTCCACCAAGCACAGATGCAAGCCCCAGAACATCGAGCAATATTCCTGTGGAACTTATCTCTTCCTCCCACAAAGTAGAGGATCCTCCTGAGGCCTCCCCTCCCCACGATAGTTTTGATGACATCTTCCAGACCGACGAACTGGTAAATTTATAGGAAGATGTGGAGAGGGTAGTAGAGGAGATCGCTGCACAAGAGGCAGAAAATATCCCTGGGGAGGGAGAAAGGCAAGAAAAATAAATTTCCCCAGAAAAAGAATCCCAGGAGCAAGAACAGGACAGCACACCAAGTGTGGAAGAAACACCGGTCTCAGGGACTGAGATAGAAGGAAGGCAAACACAAGATGAGCAACCAATAATGGTTGGGGAAACTAGACCTTTGGGAGAAACTGTACCCCCAGTTGTCACTCTCTAAACACCTCTAGTTAGTCTAGGTGACCCGTTACCTAGAATCCAACATTCGGCAAGGTGGTCTTCATAGCACAATAGTCAGATCTAGGCCAGACACCTTCGTCCCCTCCAAAAAATGTGCCCTCGAAGGAGAATGTCATAACAGATAATGTCAAAGGAAAGAAGCAGTAGAAGGACATGTGGGAGAACCCTGGAAATATGAATATAGATGCCACAGGTACCGAGGAAGGCGGGGTCCCTGACACTACAGATGAAAATGCCACTAAGGTGGGAGAAATAGGGAATCTTGGGAGTGGAGAAAAGGATTCCACAGAGACTATAGATGTTGAAGAAGTGTGGCCAACCCCCGAAGGAAACCCCAGTATCCAAAACTTTGCTTTAAGACAACCCCTGCCACCACAGTGGCTTGTAGAGTCAAAAAAAGGAAGGCCTTGGCAGCAGTGAGAGCTCCCCTCTCTCTAGCCAAAATGATGGCACAAAACCAAGAGGCTCAGAAGCCCAAGAAGGCCCAGACGCTCCAATACCCTTTGGACCAATCTGGGAGGAAATATTGTCATGATGGTAGCGACACCTCCCCTAGATGCAGAAGAGGCAATAGTAGGGGCTGAAAAATATACAATCACAGAAATTACTTTGGGGAGGAGAGACAAACATGGAGAATTAAACCTATTAAAAGAGGCTAGTTGGGTAATTGAGGCCTGATATGAAAAACAAGCCTAGAAACTGAAGGAGGCAAGAGAAGCAAATGCCAATATCCACGGGCTTCTTACAGAATTGACGTAGCCTTTAACTACAATTCCTCTGGAGGCCTCCACCTCCGGAGCACCACTCCCGTAGGGTGACATTGACACACTGAGAACCATGAAGAAGAAAGTGCAAGCTATTGAAGATTGGGTGATAGAACAGATAGGATCCATAAGAAAATTCCTAACGGCCACCCTCCCAGACCTCTATCTAGATAGAAACATCTTGGGCCAGGTGAACGACATCATTTCGCAGTGGGAGGGGGAGATAGAAAAATACAAAGAGTAGAGCAGTGAGCTGGAAGAAATAATGAACATTGGGGAGGATATTGTCACAGAGACAAGAATTTTGGGGGATGAACATTTTGGGTTCCTCCTAGTCTAACACTCCAGAATTGGTCTCAAAATAGAAATGAAGAGGAAATTGGTAGCGGCCTTGAAGGATAAAGTCCTGACAATTCAGAATTATTTAAATTCATATGCGACATTTGTTACAAGGGTTTCAGAAATTGATCCCTTTAGCACCAAGACATTTGTTCCAGTGGATTTTTCTATTGGTAAATTTGATGAGATAATGGAATCACGGTTCCAGAATCTCAGATATTTTGATGGGGTGAAAATGTCACGCCTCACTCGAATGTTGCTCTGGGCACATGATGCTGCAAAGATGACCACAGAATTCAAATAGGGTGCCCAGGATGTCGGCGATCAGTTAGAGGTAGCCAAAGAGTGAAAAGATTGTATAAAAGAGATAGACAAGGAAGGAATCCTCCAGATCTTGGAGGCATTACAAAGAGTATAAGGAAATAAATTCCTCCGGTCTCCAGAGATTTTTTCCAGGAGGGTGAAGTTTTGCAAATTTATTATTCTATGAGCATAAGTTCCCGGACTTTGTAATTCTGGGTCAAAGTTTTGTATTCATTCACAAAAATCTGTGTCAAGGTTCCCGAGAGATGACCGATCACTGTCAAGAAGTTAATAATGTAGGTGATCCACATAATGACATGTCAGATGGAAGAGATGGTTCTGACAGACATCTTCTTATTCCCCCGAGGCGCCGCTCCCACATTAACTACCTGGTGCACATCAAAGACAGGGAGCCACAATTTGCATTAATGAGGCATGTAGCCTAGGTTACCGGGATAAGAAAATTTATTCCATAAGAACCTCGGCTCTCTTCTCTAGGTCAATTATTCTAGATTTCTCCTCTATCTTCTTCTTCTATCTTATCAGACCTCTATACATTTTGAGGGGATTATAAGTGGTGCAGGTAGTACCAACCATGGATAATGTATTATATTCAGCAAGTGTACAAGTAGATTATTTCAAGTTTTAGGTCAAGTTTGTGTATAAATAAGAAGTCTGACGCCATAACAAGGGTCGGCAAAATTGATTATTTTGTAGTCCATAGTAACAGAAGCATAGTATTTTTGAGTTCATTGCAAATATAATTTTACTTTTAGTTGTTCTTAGTAGCTTAGAATGCTCCCTTGGAGCCATGAATGTACTCACCAGTGATGCTGGAACATTTTCAAGATAATGAAAGAAGGAGGAACATCTTGTGGCCATGTGCTTTTGTTGTTCTGATCTCTGAAGTTAGCAAACATATTTTGTGCAATATATTTTCTTATGTCCTTTGCTCCTATGTTTTAGTTTAGATTAATGATCTTATCTCCCTTTTCTATTAAATGCATATGAATTGCTAGTTCGTTGTGTAGTTGGTATTTAGTTTAGTTTTCTTGCTGGAGCATTGTTTGATGTTTTAATATATATTACATAACTATAGGTAGAAATATACGTCTCACCTTGATCTATCTCTTGAGTTTTCTTTGATAATCCAAGTGCTTGCAGGAAACCCCATCCCTTTTGAAATCCCCAAAAAGATGAGTAAAAACCAGCTATCCCCTCAAACAATAGTCACCTGCCCAAATTAGCTCCCCCGCACCGTCGAGACCTGACTACTAGGTGCTTGGAGGCTAGGAGAATTCATTCTCTGGTAAACCTCTTCAGGCAGAGTTGGTTGGTACCCCGGTTCCCGATTGATTGTGTGTGTGAAATAGTGCATCTATTACCTGTGACACAACACTTCAATAGATCATTACATTAGTGAAAATAGGGTTAGTAAAGCATGGAAACCCACTAAAATTGATCTATTGCTTTCTAACTAGGAGGAGTGTGAAAAACAACATAATAGCCCTCAGATTATGCCTTTTCCAATGACATATACAACCTAGCATGAAAGATTCTATTAAAAATAAGAAAGATATCTAAATAACATGCATTCTAGTTCTAGAAATCAAGACTATAACAATGCATGAACATGAAAACTAGAATGTAACATGAATCTATGTAAATCCTAACAGCATGACAATACATTTTCAATCTAAAATTCAAGCTTATTTGAGCTCAAAAACTCCTATTTATAGAAGAAATGAGGAGAGAGAGGGGGGACAAGGGTCATTAATGGAGTTGTAAAACCCATTAATGAGGTGTAAGAGGCTTTAAATACCAAAGGCATTAAAGAAGCATGGTGGAAGGCATATGCATTAATTGCAAGCATTTAAGAGGCATGATGAGGGTGTAAGTGGAAAGCTTGAGAAGGTGGACTTAGAGGGAGTAAAGCTTGATAAAGTTGACTTTCTCAAGTGGGTTGAGTTCTTAATCACATTTTTAGGAATGTGACATCATTAGTAAGTGGGTTAGAATGGGATTAGGATTAGGATTAGGATTAGATTTAGCATGGGGTGAATAGGTTGCAATGGGTTTGAACCCAGGATCAAGGTGGTTGAGATAGGTTAGGTTAGGGGTTAAAGGGAATATTAATGAAATGAATTATATTAAATATATTCATTCAAAAATAGGAATATTAATTATTTAAGCATTTGATTGCTTTAGATAATTAATTAGGACTATAGCCAATTAATTAGATTAATTTAGGCTAGAAGATAGGCTTTTTGCAAGTGATTAGATATAAATAGGGATTTATTTAATTCCTTTTATTAATTACCTTAGCCACGTATTGATTTGAATTTTTTTGATTTAAATTGATTTGATTGGCTTAGGTGATTAATAAATTTAAGTGATTAGATCACTTAGGAGATTAAATTTGATTTGAATGAATTATGTCATCTGATTGAAGAGTTATCTGAACATAATTGGGGGTATGATCACACTTAGGGAAAATAGGGTCTATGGTTAGAGTAGACCAAATCTAGGTGGTTACATTTTCCCCTCTTTGAATTGATGTGCGAGCATCGCATTGATTCAAAGAAAGTTTTTGATTTTGACTTCAGAAAGATTGAGAATTTCGCTCATGATTGAATGAAATGTCTAATGAGATCAGTCTCACACTTGAATGAACTAAATGATAGAATTGAATTTGAACTTGGTTGTCATCCAAAGGTCAATAAAACATCTTAAAGATACCAATTCTAAACTTGGTTGTCATCCAAAGATTGATAATACTGATTCTGAACTTGGTTTTCATCCAAAAGTCAGTATGAAGCTCCCAGGAGCTTAGTAAGAATCTTTTAAAATGATGAAACACAAGATATCCAGCTTATGAGAACCAAAGATTTCTATGCAACAGTTCTGACTTAGTCAAAGAAACTATCATGCCCCTATTTGTTTGATAATGAAGTCATTTTTGATGCTATTTTGAGCAGAAAATTGATTGATGATAGTGTGATCATTCCCCCTCGGGAACGAAATCAAAGGAAAGAATAAAATCCCTCTGGTTGAAATGATGTATCAGTTGTAGTGATAGGGTAGGTTAATGAAAGAATGGATTAGAAGAAAATAAGAAATGAAGGTGTGTTTGTGAGAAAACCCACCTATACCAAGTTAATCACGATTAAAAAGTGAGTTCAATTTCGTTCCCAATAGATCAAAGATTTTGAGAATGATTGATTATGTCATTAACTTGGATTTTTAGAAGAAAATTGAAATCATTTTGAACTCAGAGCCCTTATGCTTTTGTTTCTTTCAAAATGCATCATGCAATCACTAAATGCAGCTATATGAAGACTCTTAGGACTTGTCACTGATTTGTAGATATTGGAACATTTTTATCATCATTGGGCACTTGTCAGAATGGATACCACCTGATAGTACAACAATCACTAATATCCACTAATATTATGAAAGTATGAATACTATTTTTATTGGATGAAATGTTGGAAATAGACTTAGGCATTAAGGCATAGAAGCCAGGATAACAAAATAGTCACCTTCCTTTTACTATATCAGAATCTGTATAAGGTAAGATATTGGACCCGCAAGGACCTTGAAAATTCATATCCTTGGGTACATTATGTTTCGTATACCTTAGTGTGAATCTGAGTTAGAAAATAGATAAGGAAATTTTTTCAACCTCACCGTAGTTTACACAACAAAGATCAAGATATATACGGCTATCCACTCATGGTGGCAGCTCTTGCCATAAACATCCAAGTTAGGTGAAATTTATAGGATCATTTGGAACAATCACCATATGCAGAAAACAAAGAAAATGTTATGCCCCCTATCCTTGTGACTCTTTGTCTTTGCGTAGACGTCATGGAGTAACTCAGAAGACATAACAACTATCAATTGAGAATAAAACAAATAAAATTCATAACTTATTAGATGCCCCTAGTGAAAACATCATGGGTACATAAAACTGTTATAATCAAACCAAGATCAAACTATGTTTAGGTAGTATTTGAGAAATACTATTGATTCATTTTTCAAGTACAGTAGAGATTCATCAATCAAAATGTGGAATTCACGCAATATGTGTTCCATGTCTGTGCATAACTTTATTCATGTTTGCAATCCAATATAGGTCTTAGGAACATCGTTCATGTTAGTTCAATCCTTGTTTTAGGAAAGTGACAGTTTGGTGAAAGTATCGAGAAGCATTGTGTCACGAGACAAAACATCCTATGATGACCTAGCAGATACAACCTAACATGCTAGAAAAGATGCCCCTAGTGTAGAATGACATGATCCTAAGACAGAAAGGTAGACAAATCCCAAGCAAGGATAAGATATTGGTAAGGAAAAAAAGTCAACTCTTAGCACAAGTGTAATCATGAAGGCATAGTGTCAGCAACATATTGATAGATAGAGTGCAGAATACAAGTGATTCCTAATTGCCAGTGTTAGAAGATTTGTAAAAGATTACCAATTCTCAAGCATGATCTCATTTGTGTGCCCCCAATGTGTAGAAAGATGTAGGGTGTTACAGATGGATTGATAGATCATAAGTGGATCGGAAAAATTGGATGAAGTGGGTGAATGTCACCCTCAAAGAGAGTCTCCTCAATATTACCCAAGCTAGGGAAAAATAATATAGCAATGTAGGCTCATACAGCGGTGCTAAATGCCAGATAGGATAATGACCTGATGTCATGAAAAATATGTAGGATATCATGTAGTCCCAAAAGAGTGGACATGTCAAGAGAGTTCTTAGAACTTGTTTTTTCATTTTATATTTTTCTTCCTTTTGATCAAGATCAAGGGGTCAAATGATAGGACAACACCATCAAGATAAGGCATGGTGTAGTGAGTTTTGTCTTGGAATAAGAAAGATTACAAAAATTTGCAACAGATAAGAGATAGTGACTAAGATAATAGATGTCAATATGCAATTTGTTCATGGATAGGATCAACCTTGTCAAGATCACCAAACAAAAAATGGATGGAAGATGTGATGGAAGGAACTTGCCCCCAAGTGAAGAGTGCAAGTACGGGGAATTATGCATGATGCCTGTTTGCTAAGTTTTCATCATGGTACTTATCCAAGGCGCCACAAGAAGTGGTTTTAACCATAGGATGAATCTTTTTTTATTTACTTTTCCTACCAAGGCACCTGTTTACTAGGTTTTCACTGTGGCACTTTTTTCTTTCTTTTTTTTTCTTTTTCAGATTTCAAGGAGGAACTTATGCATCTTTCTCTTGGGATAGTGCTCTTTTGAAAGATATGCTATGATAGGTCAAGAACACTGAAAGTATGCTCAAAGATGTTGATAAGGGGATGTTAAGGTATGAAATGGAGAATAAAGGAGTTGGTAGCCAAGAGTTTATGCACTTGATTGGACTAGATGAATGGAAGGATATGGGATGGATGAAATGTAGGGACCCAATATGGAAGGGTATGGTGACAAGATCAAGATTGACACACTCTTTGAAGGGTAGTAGACGGATGGAGATTTTGATGTATGAATGGATAGGGATCTTGGTACACAAGTACCCAAGATGTAGGAAGTATTAAAGGTAATGGATTTTGGGACATGAGGACCCAAAATAGTGTTAGAAGATGAACAATGTGTGAAAGAAAATGAAGTGGAAGCCTTTGGAAGCTTGGATGCCAATTCTGATTTTTCCTTTCTATTCAAGCCTTTTAAGAGAGACTTGGGAATCCACATAACTTTTGATTTTCCTTTGCTTTTGGATGATTTAGAATGTAATTCTTCCATGATGGATTTAGGAACCCATATTTTCTTTGATATTATTCTTTGCTCAGTTTTGGAACGTACTTCTACCATGATGGATTTAGGAAACCATAATTTCTTTGATATTATGTTGTTCTCCGTGGACCTTTGTGGTCTCTTGAATGTTTCCTTTTTCTTTGTAGTCACATGTCGATTAGATTGGACATAGTGATATTCATATGTAAGTGGATTCTTGAATTTCTGATTTCTTTGTTTGACATCCAAATTGCTTCCAATAGACTTGGGATGTGTGGATGAATAAGACTGATATGGATGTGTTGATATGGAGGTTTCAAAGATGCATGTTTATGTTTATCTTGGTAGGAGATAGGGTAAGTGGATGGAGGGATATATGGACCCAATATAGATGGAAGGTTTGAAGCTTTCTACTTTTGAACATATGGACCAAGGATAGATTTGGAAGATGGAGAAGGATGATTCTTGCATGCAAATGGAGGAATATAAGGTGTGAAATGAGTATGAACATCTCTAGAGTGAGCTTCCCGGCCAAGGATATTTTGTTTTAAATTCATCTTCATACCCATAGGCTCATGTGTAACTTTGATAGGATCCATTTTAACCGGAACCCTTGATGCTTGAGGCAACTTATTGTCATGTAAGGGATTTGGAGGAATAATGGTTTCTTGAGGTGGATATGGAGGTTTATGTGAAAGATATGATGGAACATGTTGATCTTGACAAGGGTCTTTGTATAATGCAGGAAGAGTACATTTCTCTTGCTTTTAAATAGAATTTTTAGAAGTATTAAGATCTTGCTTAGGAAATGGAGGACTATGTAGCTCTTGAGATGGAGGAATATTTTTTTGAAGGAAATGAAAAGATACGAGGGGATCATTTTCAGATTGTAGGGATATGGGATCTTCATTAGATGTTCGAGGGGATAGAATAATGTCTTGATCTTGATCATTAGTAAGAATTTTTTCCTTGTTATTTTTATTATCCTCTTGACATGGATCCACTCCAAAGGAAAAGATAGGAGTTTTAATCTTCACGAGGGATTCTTGAAGGATTTCTAGGGAATTATCCAAAATAGGCCTTGAAGTACATGAAAGCTTAGGGTATTTGATCTTAGGAGCATGGAATGTACTTGTTGCAAGATATAGATTATCTTGGATTTCTTTTAAAGGCATCCCTTGAGGGTAGACATAGTTATCTTGAAAAGAATTAGGATCTTTGTGTGATGGAGGATATTTTGATATCCTTGAAGCTTTTTCAGATGGAGGAATAGAGGAAGAAGTAGAAGTAGCATGTAGCTCATTTCTAGACATAGGTTCATGATTTTGATCATGCTTAGGATTGGTATCTTCATTTGATAATTTATTAGTATCACCAACTTTGATTATGGCATCATCAATTAGATCCTTGATTTTAAGTTTTAACTCCATGCAATGTGAAGCTTTATGCTCATTATTTTGATGATAGGAATAGTAGGTACTCACAAATGACATTCCGAATGAGGTGGTTTGAGGAAATGTGATGAGATTGTTTTCAAGAAGCTCTACCATCATTGTTGTATAAGATCATCTCAAAGGAATAAATGCTCTATCCCTTGGACATTTAGATCCACTTGAACTCTCCAAAGAGATGTTGGATTCAAGATTATGAGGATGTTGATTAAAGATAGGATTGACATGATCTTGTGAAATAATCTCTTGATCAAAGATAGGATTACCATGAGTAGGTTTCTCCTTTTTTGAAGAATGTGAAGACATGTGTGTCTTCTGATCATAGAGAAGAGGAAAGATTGATTTTAATGAAGACCCCTTTGATGAGGTATCTTTTTCTTCTTATAAGTCTTGAATTTCATATTTCAAAGCTTGCATTTTCTTAGATAAGGTTTTAATGAGAATCTCTTCTTCCTTGGTGTTAAGACCATAGGGCTTATCCCATTTGTTTTCAGTTATCATAAGATTTACTTGATCAAAGTCTCGAAATGGTGCCAAAAGGATTTCCAAATTGTCTCCAAATGTGTGAGTTTGGGTTTGATGTTTCAAAGTGATTGATTCCAGCGTCAGAGGGTTAGAATGCCCTAATAGTGAGCTGGGAACCAATGAGAGTCGATTGTTTGAAATAAGTGACTCCAGCGTCAGAGGGTGTTAGAGTGCCTTGATAGTGAGCTGGGAACAAAGTTGTTTAGTTGAGTGTAAAGACCACACGATTCAGGACCAATTGTGAAGATCCAAAAATACATGCAAGGTAGACTTCTGAAAAAGTATTTTGACACAGCAACAGGGAGACCATAAAAGACAACAAGAACAAGCTAAAGAGAAAAAAGGGTATCCAAATCTACTGAGGTTTTCTAAGAAACTGATCTGCAAGTGCCCACTGTCCTAGATGCGAGCCAGGAAATACAATATGCGAGTTACTGATGACCCAGGATGAAGTGCTGACCAGATATGATGGAGGATACTAGATACGAGACAAGATACCAGATACGAGCTAGGAAATCCTAGATGCGAGCTTGGGCTACCAGAAACGACTCTGGAACTGAAAACTAGGAAGACAAATTAGTGAAAAATGAAGTTGAAATGAGGCAAAATTCAAAATCGTGCCCCACGGTGGGCGCCAAAAATGTGTGTGAAATAGTGCACCTATTACCTATGAAACAACACTTCAATAGATCATTACGTTAGTGAAAATAGGGTTAGTAAAGCATGGAAACCCACTAAAATCAATCTATTGCTTTCTAACTAGGAGTGTCAAAAACAACATAATAGCCCTTATATTATGCCTTTTCTAGTGACATATACAACCTAGCATGAAAGATTCTATTAAAAATAAGAAAGATATCTAGATAAAATGCATTCTAGTTCGAGAAATCAAGATTATAACAATGCATGAATATGAAAACTAGAATGTAACATGAATCTATGTAAATCCTAACAACATAACAATACATTTTCAATCTAAAATTTAGGTTTATTTGAGCTCAAAAACTCCTATTTATAGAAGAAATGAGGAGAGAGAGGGGGGACAAGGGTCATTAATAGAGTTGTAAAACCCATTAATGAGGTGTAAGAGGATTTAAATGCCAAAGGCATTAAATAAGCATGGTGGAAGGCATATGCATTAATTGCAAGCATTTAAGAGGCATGGTGAGGGTGTAAGAGGCAAGCGTGAGAAGGTGGACTTAGAGGGAGTCAAGCTTGAGAAAGTTGACTTTCTCAAGTGGGTTGAGTTCCTAATCACATTTTTAGGAACGTGACATCATTAGGAAGTGGGTTAGAATGGGATTAGGATTAGGATTAGATTTAGCATGGGGTGAATAGGTTGGGATGGGTTTGAACCCAGGATCAAGGTGGTTGAGGTAGGTTAGGTTAGGGGTTAAAGGGAATATTAATGAAATGAACTATATTAAATATATTCATTCAAAAATAGGAATATTAATTATTTAGGCATTTGATTGCTTTAGATAATTAATTAGGACTACAGGGTAAAAGTACAAACCTGTGTCACACTTTAACAAAGGAAGAGGACCACGACACGCAAAACTGTTAAACTTTAACGACATAAAAGTGATATTTGTGTTTAGAATTTGGAAATGATGTAAACTAATGAAATGTGTAAAATTGGATCTAGTTTATGCGTATAATTTTTAAATTTTTTTTTGAATAAGTATTGACCTGTTTTTTTAATTTTTGAAGTCCATTTTTTAATTGCTCAAAAAATGCTGAAAATGTAAGGTCTAGTTCCCTCCACTTTAATATATGCAAATAATCTTTTTTTCTTCTGATTTCAGAATATGTTTTAGATAACATGTATAGCTAGTGCATAAAAAAAGAAAAATTGGTTTTCGGTATATATTTTGTCTGTTATAACTATTCAAATTCAGAATTACCCAAAATTAACAATTTTTTTCTCCCTCCACATTTGCCCTAGAAAATTTAAACCAAATACAAAAAAAATTACATATTCTTGAAGAAGACTCTCTCCTCTAGTGTTACATATAAGTTGTAAATTTTTCTGACATGATTTGCTATTTTTTTTTTTTTTTCGAACGAGCGTGTTCTTGAATGTTAAAATACCTACTTGGAGTTTTTTCAACTTAAAATATAGTATATGTAAATAAAACACCATAAAAATTATATGACCATAATCTAAACTCCGAGCTCTACAAAAGGGTATTTTTAGATTTTTAAACAAGCTGAATTGTGATGTGGCAAAAATCCTCCAAACACACATTTTTTGT
>MU224975.1:2985023-3003823 GCA_018584345.1 Thuja plicata | reverse complement strand
ATTCTAACTAAAAAATAAATTTAAATCTACATTAAACAATATTTTATATTTTCCAAAATTATAAATAACAAAATAAAAACAAAAAACATCAAATAATAGTAAAATTACATTAATTTAACATAACAAAATTAAAAAATATTAAAAAACATTGAAAAAACATTAAAAAAAAATAAAAAAAATTCCTACCTATTTTTCGGCCGAAGTACTCCTATTCCGCTCCTCAATTCGTGGAAGGCGCTCAGTGCAAATGAGCCGCTCTAACCAAATTTTGGGGTTTATATAGATTTTATGGGTTTCGGCCGAAACCGGTCCGGCCGAAATAGGTTCGGCCAGACCAGGTTTGGCCAGAACCCTTTTGCCACATCGACACCACTTGGCGCCACGTGTGCGCCACGTATGTCTGGACGAAACCGGTCCGGCCGAAACATGTCTGGCCAAAACAGGTCCGACCAAAACATGTCAAATGGTCCCCAAGTGTGACACAGTTCCGTACTTTTACCCTACAGCCAATTAATTAGATTAATTTAGGCTAGGAGATAGGATTTTTGCAAGTGATTAGATATAAATAGGGATTTATTTAATTCCTTTTAAATTAATTACCTTAGCCATGTATTGATTTGAAATTTTTTGATTTAAATTGATTTGATCTGATTGGCTTAGGTGATTAATAAATTTAAGTGATTAGATCACTTAGGAGATTAAATTTGATTTGAATGAATTATGTCATCCAATTGAAGAGTTGTCTAAACATAATTGGGGGTATGATCACACTTAGGGAAAATAGGGTCTATGGTCAGAGCAGACCAAATCTAGGTGGTTACAATTCTGACTTACTCCTTTTGAAACTTAACAAATTCCACAACTCCTTACAAAATTATGAACGTCCTTATACATATGTGGCAAAAAAATACTTCTCCTTAAGCAAGATCAATGTCTTATCAATTCCAAAATGTCTAGCCAATATTCAACAATGCTTTTCCTTAATCAAATTAATTCTCATGGAATTTATTGGTATACACAACTAAATTTATTTGAACAACATACCTTCCTGAATGAAATACTCCTCAAACTTGCTTGGTTGTTCTGACATATTTGGTGCTCTGCACTCCCTCCACACCTCAGAAAAATTATGAACAATATCATACAAATCCTTCATCTCATCAAAACCAAGAACAATAACCTTCATATTGGTCAACAAAGAACGTCTTACACTCAGTCCATTTGCTACTCAGTTAGTAACTCTACTCTTATGCTTGATAAAAAATGTGTAACTCTGTAAGTATTCAACCCAATTCATATGTCTCTAATTCAACTTATTTTGACTTCCCAAATACTGTAAAGCTTTATGATCAGTATACAACACAAACTCCTTAGGAATCAAATAATGTCTCCACTAGTGGACTATTATTGCTAACACACAAGTGGTGGAGAATTCCTATTGGATAAGAGATTAGTTTCATGGGAAAGTAAGAAACAAAATTGTATATCACAATCTACTGTTGAAGATGAGTATGTTGTTGTTGCTACTAACTGTAGACAATTAATATGGATGAAGAAAATGTTGAAAGATATCAGAGTGATTATTGATGAGCCTATTTCTATCTATTGTGACAATTCAAGTGTTATTAATATTTCAAAGAACACTATGTTGCATTGAAGTAAAAATCATATTTCTATCAAATATCATTTCTTGAGAGACAACATCAGTGAGAAAGAAGTCAGATTGGAGTATGTATTTTCTACAAAGGATATTGCAGATATATTCAAGCATCCCTTACCAAAGGATACTTTTGAGTATCTCTGAGGTAAGATTGGGGTGATTTCCCCTCTTGATTAGAGCTAGAGATGCATTGAGATGCACTAGTCCAGTGTTCTTATAGAATTTTTCATTCTTCTAGATTGATGTTTTTGTGGCTGCTCCTTAGGGGGAGTAGTGCGTTGTTTATTGAGATATTTTTCTTGTGAGATGTGTTGTTCATATTTTTGGCCTCTATGACCTAGTCCATAAATGTGCCTTTATCATTGTGGCATAGGGAAGAATAGGGAAGGTTAGGGCCAAAGACACACCCAACTATCCAGCTACATTGCGAGTAAATACAAAGGAAGCACACAACACAAAGAACAACACCAAAGAGAGAAGGAACAACAAATATATTTTATTGATTCATGCAATTACATCTTACATTCCCGGTTGTGAGGCCTTCTGGGTTAGGGCCAACAAGATTTACAAAATCCTGACTTAATCTATCTTCTACCTTCTTATATCATCATCTGCTACTTGCTCTACTAGCTGATCCCCAAACCTAATCCAAGACATCCCTATTTATACTTGTCAAAACAATGTACAAAGAAGGAAGGATGACCACCAACGGTCCACACACATCCCAAGACAAGATCCAAATATAAAATGCGCAACAATAAATGAAATACATAAGTCAACTTCAGTAGAAGCCAAACACAGAAAATCTCAGTGAAGAAGAACCGAGCATCAAGATCACTCGACATAGGATGGAACACTCGACCAACACTAGGCAGCTTGGCACAAACATGAACTCGGCCAACACTGGATAGCTCAACACACACTGCAACTCGAAACTAACTGGAAAAATGAAAAAATATGAGTAGGATAGAAAGGCAATGCATGATGATTTTGCATCACAATGATGTCAAAGAGGGGGGGGATATTATTTTGAAAAATAAGTATGTTGAGGAGAGATATATGTCATGTTGTGGATATTGTTTGTATTGTTGTTGATATTGTTTCTTTGTACATTGATTATATTTTTTGCACCATATGTTTCCATCAATGCCAAAGGAGGAGATAATTGGATATTGTTGAGATGTTGTTCAGGTTTTGCATATATGTGATGGCATGAATGTTTTTTCATTGATGTCAAAATATTCCTACTATTGAATATAGTGTTCCTGATTTATTCAGTGAGATGATTTCTATGGTATGACTACTATTTTGAAGATCTGATGTTGTGATCATACAATTGTGTTCAGGAATGTATGTACTTGATTTTTTTCAAGTGGTAGAGATTAGCATGTTGATTTGAGATATTTATGATGTATTTATTAGAGACTGGTATTTTGTTTATTTAGGCAGAGATAGTGTTTCAGTGTTTGGATTAGTGTGGATAGGTTATGAAATATTATTTATTACTAACCTAGTAGTAAGTTCAAGACATGGATGTGTGTCCTTAGCTCAATTGGTTTGTGATTTGGATGATGGAAAGCTTCTTTTTTTTTATGATTGTGGTTGTTGATTAGTGTTCTTAATGAAAAGAGCAGAGTAGCGAATGAATTCTATGATAGAGATGTTCCTGTTGATGTCTTGGTACTTCAGGTTTCTTGTTGATATTTCTTAATTGTGTCCTATTTTTTTTTTTAGATCGCATTGGATTATGTGATCATATTTGGTGAATTTCATGTGGTGTGTTGATTTTCTTATGAGTTCTTTGAAGACTTGGTGATGTAGCATGTTGTGAAGGTTTGTGGCATGATCTACAAATCTGGAGCATGTTCGAGTTATAATTATGGATTATTACTATGTCTTAGCCAAAATTCTATCGATCACATTGAGTATTGTGATGTCATGAATTAATTTTTTGTAATTAGGTCCCAATCTGACCTAGAAGAGATAAATTAATTTAATGTGTATATATATAATAATTTGTGATTGCAAAGATGTGTTAGAGTGTGAGAAAGATCATGAGTTGTTGATTGAAGAGGTATGAGTAGAGCCTTCAATTAAGGAAGATATTTGTTGTACTTCATTGGAACTATTTTGGCATATCTAATATGTTGTTTGTCAGTTCGTGATATTATATAGTATGTCCTATATATGTTGAGATTACATTTTTTGTAAGGGAGTGAGCCTTCCTTGGGATTAAGATTATTTTTGTATTTGAGAAGTGAGCTCTAGGTAGTGCTCCTGAATGAATGTACATCCCCCTTTGTAATCCTTCTAACATGGTATAGTACTTTTAACAAATTTCATTCATCTCATGGGTTCCATCCCCACCGTGATTTTTCCCCTAAGAGGATTTCCATGTCAAAATATTGTTGTTATGTGTTGTTTACTGTGTTATGATATTTCTTTCATATTTATCATTTAGATCTGAGATTAAATTTTATAAGTTGGTCAAAGGTTTTTGATATTGTGGCACAACTGGTTCAACCCCCCCTCTTCTCAGTTGGGTGTGCTCTTTAAGGTCCAACAAGGTCACCGTCAAAATATAGTTTGCTCACAAATTGAAACAATCAACAGAAGTAATCAAGATCAAAATGTCATATTCAAGTTGAGAAATGTGTGGATTGTTAGGATTAAGTAATATTGAGAATGGGGTTGAATCATTATTACAACACTTTAAACATGAACTTAGTAAATTAAAAATTAACCAGATAATTGCTGAAATAAAAAGAACATAAATATAAAAAATACAAATCATAACACCATGAATTTGTTGTCAAGGAACCCTAGCCAAGGGAAAACCCTAGTGGGGATGGTACCCACAAATATGCAATAAAAGTATACTGTCCCTGTTAGGAGACCTAGCCTTGTTAGGAGCTGATTATTACATTATTATATTTCCTTGTTAGAGGAATACAAAGCTATGTTAAAGGTATACTGATCACATTGCTCATACAATCATAAATGAGATTCTGTTACAATGATTTATCAAGAATGAATATTACAAGCATCTGTTATGCTTAGGTAGTTCTAGTTGTAGTTCGCATTACCATCTGACTGATTTTGATATCACATTTAATCCATCTAACTCTTCACATCCATACCAATCAATCACATATCCATCATATTCTCATCACATTTCATGTCTCACATTGCTTCTCAAAAATCTCTTCCTATATATACATTGTTACATATCTAGTCGACTTCCAATTACATCACAAAATAGAATTAATACTAATACAAAAAGTAATTACCAATTTAGAGATCATACACTATCAAAATATAGGTAATCCACAATCTGAATCAAACATAGCACATTTGGACTTCTCATTATACTCCCTCAATCATCACAATTGTTCATCTGCCATGTATCACTGTTACTCTGTCTTCGCATGTCTTCATCATACTGTAACTTACTGTGATCAAATAAAAAAAATAAAATACCTTAACATAAGGTCACACATATCCAAAAATAGCTTCTCCTAAGCTTAAATGTCTTAATTCATCTTATACTATCTTCCCTGACCAAAAGTGTACTGCTACACTCTATAATTCTGCTTCCTAAAATTAGTCATTTTCCAAGCTATAACTCCAAAAATGTGTATGATACCAAATGAACATCCCTAACAGATGTGTTACCATAAATTAAAACCATCAAGTGTTCCAAAACACTCCAGAATGAAACACTTTCCAACAATCTCCCCCTTTGGCATTGATAGTAACACTTAGTGAAAAATGACTAAGTGTTAATACCAAAAATATATACACACCATTCTTTCTCTCCTTTACATACATCTTCTCTACTTTATACATTTTTCATATCTTCTCTTCTCCCCCTTTTGCATCAATGGAAAGGGTATAAAAAAATGTAGAATATATAACAAAATTGTGCCGCTACTTACCAAAAATTATACCATCTCTTAGCACATCTCGAAAGGAGCTCTCCAAGATCTTCACTTGCTCTGACCAAGTCTTCACTATTATCTCACTCACATGAATCATCCCATTTAGTGCAAAAGAAGATTTATGTGCTGCCTTTAGCTTGGTAGGCATATATTCGGTGAGGGTCTACACTATCTTCTCCATGTCAAAAAGATGGGTCTCAAGAATTGATAACTTAGGAGTGATTAAACTCTTCAGCATATCAAATCTTCCCACAAATCTCCTTTTCTCTATATCCAAAACACTTAGTTTGTCCAATATCCTAGACACTTTTCTGTCTAACTACAATATAGAGTGTGAATAGGTCTCACAAGTGTCCATCATCTTGTCCAGAGTTAGTCTCTCTTTTTTTATTATCTCCTCAATGCTTTTGAGATGTCTAATAGGATTTATACAGTAACTGTATAACTTCCTTCCATGCAATATACAACTCCTTGCCTCAGATATAGTTTTTTTCAATATGCCCAAGTCCCATGAGATAGACTTGCAAACTTCTTCCAATGTCTTGGTGAGGTACTTCTTCTCTACTTTATTTTCAGCAATCTTCTCCAAGGACTCATAGTGACTGTCAAAGTCATCCAATACCTTTTTTAAGTTCTCTGCATTGTCCTTCAATTGGAAATAAAAAGGTATAGGTAGGAGTTTGTTGAAAGTATCAACTTCTCTTTCCATTACCCTTGTCTTCTTCTCACCTTTCTGCCTAGATCTCTCTTTTTCTTTAGCAAATGCGATGTAGGATCACTTCATCAGCTCATCCACATCCATATTCTCAACATAAATGATCAAAGTCTTATCTTCACTTACCAACAATAAATATGAAGAAACAAATGCATGATTTTCCTGTTTCTCTTCAACTTTATTCACTATTTCCTCCACTGCTTCAACTTTGCTCACTTTCTAGTCTTCTTTCTTTGTCCTTTCTAGAACAATGATTCCTTCAATGTTGGTATCTTTATCAAAAGGATCATTAACATCCTGTGATGTGTCTAAAGAGAGATCCACAATAGAAACAAAGAAATTTGGTTGCTTCACAGTACTCATAAATTGACTAGTGTCTTTGCCCATTGATTTTTCAAGACTTATTCTTTCCATTCTTGATGACTCCCCTTTTTCAAAATTTATAGGCTTAGTAGCCTTTAGTGGTGAGGAATTCTCGGGTTTAATATCCATCAGAAACTTATCCACAACCTTTTTTGTTTCTTCAATCACTTCATCGTACCTTATCCCCTTTATCTTTACCAATCTTGACTTAGTTCTCAACAAAGGTTTTAAATCAGTAAAGATCTTCTCCATCTCATTAATAGAAACAATAGGTAAAATGTATTCAATTTCTTGAACTCTAATTACTTCATCTTCTATCTATGCTAGTTGTTCCCTTAGTTATATATTTTCTCATAGAGTTCCTTAGTTATACTACCTTCAACTTCTAACAAGTTCTTCTTAAAAGAAAGTAAGCGCTTTATAATCAAAGTATGATCAGATGCGTCATACCTTACATATATGGACAAGGTACTAAGTTTTCCTTTCTCAACTATTCTCTTCTCTAGTATCTTTATGTCAGGTTTCTAGAGATGTTTCACATCCAGACTCTTCTCTTCTACTTTCTTCTCTTTTCCTTTCTTATTTTCTCCTTTCTTCTCTTCAACTTTTGTCCTTTGTATCTTAGGTGGAGAGTCCTGTTTAGTAGACCTTTTAGTGGAGTTTCTCTTTTTACAATGTTCTCTTTGGTGGTGTAAGTGTTGTTTCAGATATATCAATCATAGTAGAAGGTGGACTAATTACATTCTCAACTTTTGGAGGTGGAAGGGCTGCAGGACCAGTGGTCGCCAACCTAGAAGCTCTTTCTATCATCTTCTTTCTTACCTCTTTCATCTCCTCCTTTGTTATATTGTTATACCAGCCTTAGCTGCTAGATCATCTTCCAAGTTTTCTACTTTCCTCTTCCTTACACCTCTAGTAAGTTCTTCCCTTATCTTTGCTGAATTTTCTTCATAGGTTCCCTGTCTTTCTTTGGATGGATCAATTTATGAGGATAGTATGTGTTAAAATTTCATAGTCAAGACCTTAGAAATGACTTCATATACAAGAGGATAACACCACTTCATCCTAGGTTGAACTACCTCAAAGAAAACACAATCAGTTTAAACCATGATATAGATTGTATCTTTGTACTTCTCTACCAATGCCTTAGGAATCCTCTCTCTTTCCTTCATTTGTCTCTAGAAGATTTTGATCATCCCAAATAACTCACCATAAACCCATGTATTGTTTTGTCTTCTATAGCTCTGTGTGATCTAAATTCCAGTGGGTTCACTGTCCTTCCAATCTCTAGGGTACATACTAGGAAAATTATATACAATATGAATATACACGTGTATCAATAGAGATCCAAACTTGAATTCCTTTGACTTATCCTTCTTAATTTGTTTTACATTCTCCAAGAATTATTGTGCAAGTATTTCACAAATTTTATATTTAACATTTTCCTTAACCATTATGTATGCCATCAAAATCACTCTGGTGGATGCCGAGCTAGGTCGGCTGTTGTAATGTAGTTTTTATTCAAGAAATTTTGAAACCAATCTGACATCTTGCTGAAATATATCATTAATTATCATCGCTCTCTTATCCCATCGTGAATGTGTTAGGGTTTCTAAATGCTTCTTTATGTTTTTCTCTGCAGCAAGAATGACTCCAGAATTATCCAAACTTGTTATAATATATATCAACTCATTGCATATATTCATAGGTTGATCTCCAAGCCAACTAAACTAGCCGTGAACTCTACTCAGAATGATTTTAATCCATTCCTCTTCATCAAATTCATAAAGTTCATTCATCTACATGATACTTAAATTTTCAAGGTGTGCAAACTCGGCTTTCATCTTTCCATCTTCTCCAATCATGTCCTTCATCTTTGAATATATCTCAAAGTATCCTAGAGACTCATACTTACAGTGAATGTAAGCCCTAATGTATTCAACATGTAGAACGTTATAGGGTGTTTACAAAAATGCACCTTCACAATCATCCTCAGTTGACTTCAATGGGTGTTTCTTAAACTTATACCTAGGCCTTTCAGAGACATAAAAAATCAATAGAGTATCGACAACCAAAGATTCAAAAAAGATCTAGATACCTTTTATCTTCTAATTTTGTCAATTTTTGCTTCGATCAAATGCTCAATGTACTTGCTTCTTTTTCTCTAATCTTTGTTCTCCTTAGGTTCTATTCTTTGAATGATGTTTAAACAAGTTATTTTGATTAACCTTATACTTTGTTGTGTACATAAATGACAGTTCCCAATAAACTCATCTCTACACATAATCTAGTCAATTAAAAATCTAGCAATCATAGGATATAGACTGTAAAGAAATGCGATCTTAGATATGTGTTCCATAACATCTCCACATACTCTCACTAAGTTTGCAAGAGTTTACTCCTCATAATCAGGCTTTGGATATATTTATGATGTTTCCTTCCAATGCTCCCCCTAAGGTCATGCTTGGCCATCTATGTTGATGTAGTAGTGTTAGCATCAGGCGAAGGCTTAGTAGCATCTATTGACCTTCCCTGAATCAATTCTTCATTTGATTATTTTACCTTCCATACCTTACCACTATTTTCATCTTCTAATTTTATGAAATGACTCTTGAATTTATCCATGTATTCTGCAAGAATCTTACCAGTATCACCAATATTCTTCTTTATAACCATAAGAAGTGCTCCTCTTCTATTATCAGTTCCATTGTACCTACCAAACTTCACTATATGTCCTAGATTGTTACATTTATAGCATGTAGGAGGTGGTATGTTCTCACTAACCTACAACTTACAATACCTTATGATGTGCCCAAATTTATTGCATTTGTAACATGTGATCTTAACTACTATTTCTTTCCTAATGTCATCTTGATTGATTATATATTGATTAGGTTTCTTGCATTCTACTTTCTTGTGTCAATATGCATGACAATTGTTGTAGTAACCATCAAAGGATCTGTAAGGAATTTTACTTCTGCAGTTTCGCTTCATGTGTCCAATTTTGTTGCATCCAAAGAATCTACCTATAAAAGGTCTGAACTATTCTTTAGGTTTTTCAAGAATAGGGTTTTCATCATCAGTCTTTGCTTCATATTTTTCTTCTTGAGTCTTTGAACATTCAACTTCATTGAAGCCAACTCCAGTCATGTCTCCTTTAGGTTTCTATCTATCTCTCTTCTCATCAATACTATCACTACTCATATGAAGTATTTCAATGTGTTACTTAGCTTCAACAAGTTCTCCTTTTATGATCTGATTATATTTCTCTAATTCTAGATATGTGTTATTTTAGTGATCAAGTTCAGTCTACATTTGTCCCATCTGAATATTAGTACCTTTTAAGGTTTCTTCAATTTTGTTTCTAGCATCATTTTCCTATTGAATTTCTTTATCCATCTAAAGATAATTCTTTTCATGATCAAGCTTCAAATCATCTTTCTCTTTTTCAAGTTGTTTTAGCTGACCTGATGTGTCATTTTCAAAATCCTCTTTTATCTTATCCATAAGATCTTGTCTCAGATTTCTGGAAGTTCCAGTTGTTCTTTTAGCTTCTTGACGAATCCCTCTACTTTTCTCAATTTGAATTGAAAGTCATCATTTTTTTCTTTAGCTCTATCTAGGTCTTCAAGTGTTGCTTCAAAGTTTTCTTCCAAACTTTTCGAATCCATCTTGATCTCCCTTAAGCTATTAGGCTTTCTCTCCAAGGGAAAAAATCTCTGATACCAATTGTTAGGATTAAGTAATAATGAGAGGGGGGGGTGAATAAATATTAAAACACTTTAAATATGAGCTTATTAAATTACAACTTAACCAGATAATTGTTGAAATCAAAAGAACATAAACATAAAACACACAACTCATAACACCATGAATGTTTTGTCGAGGAAACCCTGGCCAAGTGAAAACCCCGGTGGGGATGGTCCCCACAAATATACACTAAAAGTATATTTTCCTTGTAAGGATACCTAGCCCTATTAGGATCTGATTATTACTTTAGTACATTTCCTTGTTAGAGGAATACAAAACCCTATTAAAGTTATACTAAGCACACTACTCATACAATAAGAAATGCGATTCTATTACAATGCTTTATCAAGAATGAAAAATACAAGCATCTTCTATGCGTAGGTAGTTCTAGTTGTAGTTTGCATTACTAGCTAACTAATTATGATATCACAATGCATCCATCCAACTCTTCACATCCATACCAATCAATCACATAACCATCATATTCTCATCATATTTCATGTCTCACATTGCTTCTTAAATTTGTTTTCCTATATATACATTATTACATATCCAGTAGGATTCCAATTACATCACGAAATAGAATTAATACTTCTACAAAAATTAATTACCTAGTTGGAAATAATACACTATCAAAATATAGGTAATCCATAATTTGATTCCAACATAGCACATTTGAACTTTGCATTATGCTCCCTCAATCATCGCAGTTGTTCATATGCCCTGTATCACTATTACTCTGTCTTCGCATGTCTTCATCATACTGTAACTTACTACGATCAACTCCAAAACATAAGAGACCTTAACAGAAGGTCACACATATCCAAAAAATATCTTATCCTAAACTTACATGTATGCATTCATCATATACTTTCTTCTTTGATAAGAACTATACTGCTATACTCTATAATTATGCTTCCTAAACTTCGTCATTTTGCAAGCTATAACTCCAAAACTGTGTATGACACCAAGTGACCATCCATAATAGATGTGTTGCCATAAATGAAAATCCTCAAGTGTTCCAGAACACTCTTGAATGAACCACTTTCCAACATGGATATAGCATGAGAGAATGAAAGTTCTTTTGTTTTATTGTGTACGTAAATATTTCCCAGACCAAGAAATAAAAAGTTGAGAACTTGAATATTTATGGATATCTCATCATTACGTACCTCTATAGGTGGAAATATGCAAGAAGAAATATACAAAAAGTCTCCCAAAGCCTAAACCCTAGCTTTAGAGGGCCCAAATAGAGTTCTCCAAAAAAAAGACAAAAATGTGTGTAAAATGAAATTAAAAGAGGGATTTGGTCTTTAGGGTTTCATTACCTAAAAGACCGATGGAAACCATGCATTTTATCCTTATGTTTTAAAGCATTTTTGCACCAATTTTAGTGAAGTAATATTTGTATTACTTTCTTTTAAATTTTATGCATTCAAGACTCAAGAATATATATAAAAATAATAAGAATATTTATTAAAGTGAACTTAATAAATCACTTTATTAAATATAGTTAATATTTTTAGTTATTTCTCTAAAATAAATTGGCTAAAATTGACAATTAAAGGCATGTGTTCATAGTGGAAGTGGAGTTTTATTTTGGCATTCTTTGAAGAAGATTCTTTTATTTTGTATACTTTATCATGTAATTAATATTGGTAAATTGGTATTTTTATAAACCATTTAATTAATATTAAAATTATAACACAAAAATATAGTGGTTGCATGGAGGAATTTTTCATGTGATGGATAAAGTGTCATCTAGGAGAATTTTTAGTTTACATGCATTATGGGGGAATTTTTTGGTGCAGGAGAACCTATGGGTCAATGGAGACCTATTGATGTCTTGTCATGTTTTTGTATTGATTCATATTTTTCTCTTATGAAAGGATGTAATAAGGTCCAAAGGACCAATTAGGACAATCAAATTTTGTGATTACCATGTTGAGATTTTCCTAAGGCATGACAGTACCCTGCTGCACCTATTTGGAAGTAAGTGGGTTTTAATAGAAAATGATTGAACACCTTGTGTATTTAATGAATAAAAAAATTGTAAGTATCTTCTTATATTTTCCTTTAGATCATTCATCCATTTGTAGACCCATACATGTAGATTTAGTGGTTTTGTAGAATGTATCATCCATTGCAGGCTACAAAAAACCTAAGTTGCCAAGGGTTTCATAGTCTCCTTTTATGAGTCAAAGATCTGCTGAAGATGTGAAGAATGGTTTTGGTTCATACCAAAGCCACTCCATGCATGTCTGAGGTGAACCAAATGATCAGAGTCCATGGTGCCCTATCTGCACCTTTTTTTTTAAAATAATGCCTTAAGGGCATATATCCCACATTGGTCGTGTCGGGGAGTTATTCAATATTTTTAACCCCCAACATGAAGTTGTTAAGTGTTGAAAGGCATGCACATTTTAGAAGACAACTTGATGTGGCAAGCGATTAAGTGGCAGTTGACTCATGGTTAGTGGAGAGAATTTTTTTGGGGCCCATGGTCAGGTGAGTGGATAGGTGGCGCAGTGTCACTATCACGCAAAGGAGATGATGATGAAAGATAAAGTGCGTAGAATAGCGAGCTGGTGATGCGTGGAAGTGGGAACCAGTCGGGAAGTGATCCAAAAAGGTTAGTGGGGATGATAGGTGGTAGGCTCTCATGATCCCACAATACAAGTTACTAGGAAAGAGAAACTTCATGGGATCATGAGGATGTGACATGTGGCACGACCAACCAGAAAGATCAATGAAGTGGAAAAGTATTACTTATCAGAGAGGGAAGAGTTATCGACATAATGTGGTTAGCTATCAGAAGCTGAAAAATATCGGTAAAAAGGGAAAATTACAACGTAGCCAATAAGAGGGTCATTGGGAAAGTAGTTGACCAAGGTGATAGGTGGCGTGTCATTGCTGTCCCATGGAGAAGGGTGATGTAAGATGACATCATTGCGAGATTGTGAGGGTGTGATGTGTTTCTAGGCCGAAAGAAAGAAGATGGTGTAGAGGTAGGCCTAGGAGTGACAAATGGTAGAGCCTCATGATCCCTGTATTATATTAGGGTAGAGAAAGAAAGTCTCTGGGATCGCGAGAGGGAGACACATGTTCAGGCTGGAGAAATGAAGGAAATAAGGTGTGGGTTCCGAGATGCCAGGTGTGAGTAGGAGGTAGAAAGGTTGCGCAATCACAAAGTGATGATGCATAGTAGGAAGGCAAAGAAAAGAAGGTTAACATGGGCCTGAATCCAATGGTCTTTGTGATCCTGCAAAAAGAGATGGAGGGAAAATATAGAGCGTGCAATAACAAGATGTTGCCATGGGTTAGCAGTAAAGTTGGTGGGGCCAGCGTGGATGAGGTGGTAAATAGGTGGTTCCAAAGGCCATTCAGGGCTTGCTACATGGAATTCATGGGTGGTTGACTGAGCTCGTGGTCGCCTTTTTTTCTTGGTGCTGAGGTGATTTAAATTTTGATCAATGGCTAGCTTTTAAAGTTTAGATAAAGATTTAATCTGGGCCATTGAATATTTTTGGCATGCCAAAATGACCATTAGCAGTGGTTTTATTTTATTTTTCTACCTCCCTAAGGGTTGTAATATTGTGGCTTTGTGTTCCGTGTAACATAGAAGTAGTTAGATGGGCTTGCTATATGGATCGACATTAACATTGTCACATTGCGCTATGTAGATCAAGTTAATAGGACAAATTGTGATGATTCAGAGAGAGATATTTGGTTTATTTGATTTAAATATCTAAAGAGGGTGCTAGGTACCATTCTGTTAATACAGTTTCATGCAATTGAAGAATTTGAAGGTCTCGAGAGGGTTTCCCAGGAATTTATATTTTCCCTAAGTGATTAACAACTTATTTCATTCCTTAAGCTAAAAAAATAATTCCAAGATCACTTGTGAGGGGTTCCCAAATTTTGTTGTGAAGTCAATCTTTGTTAAAGACACTGTGATACATTTTGAAGTTATGCATTGTCTGAGAAAGTATATACAGTGTTTGACATTAAATTAGAAATTAATGCTTGGTGATATGTCTCTGTATCAAAGTCAAATCTTTATGAAATGAATACAAACTAAGGATTTGTCTCAATTTGTCTCTCTAAGGTTTCTAAAATGAGTTTTTTTTAAAAAAATCTTTTGCTATCTTTCAAGGAAAGAATTAACATGCTGAGATAATTTATTGTGAGAGTTTGTAATTTGTTATGAATTTGATAATATTCATCCATAGAAAAAGGGAAGTTATATGTAAGGAATTGTATACAAGGAAAAGTGCAGCCTGCAATCATCAACTAAAACATCAAACCATTAGAGGGTTAGCATTCAAATATTTAAATAAGATGAAACAAGCATGAAAACATCAAAATAATCCTCATATCATTGGATGGAGCTTGAAACAAGTGCACCCAAGAGGCTTGTTTTATTTTCTCTCTTATGGAAGTTTGAATATGCTCTCTCAAACACAATATTCAAGATTTTCCAAGTGAAATGCTTAAGATAAATGCACAAATGGATGAATGGAAGAAAGATTCAAGAACTACTATGGAACAACTAGTATCAAAGCTTCACCAAAATTATTAAGATACCATGGATTGAAATGCAAAGCAAGAATGAAACGAAGATTGTTTTTTACCAAATAGATCTAAACATGTAACATCTAAGTGATTTAAGCA
This sequence comes from Thuja plicata, assembly GCA_018584345.1. NCBI lineage: Eukaryota > Viridiplantae > Streptophyta > Pinopsida > Cupressales > Cupressaceae > Thuja > Thuja plicata. The sequence goes on along the minus strand of MU224975.1, from coordinate 2,988,720 downwards.
TGAAAGCATGAAACTAGAAATGAAAATCTAACACAATTCTAGCATAATAACAATGCAATAACAAGATGAGAGATGAAATGCAAGAGGGGAAGGCCTCTTTTTATAGATTTAAAAAGGGAATGGATGGTTGAGATTAAGAGATGGATGGGACATGAGATGCTAGGATTGAGGGATAGGTTTAAAAAGTCAAAGGGGATTGTGCACATGATTAGAGGTAAATTACTTTTTAATCAAGGTTAGAGGATTTATTACCAAGAGGTGGGATTCGAAAGGGATAAAGTGATTTAAATAAAGTGTTTTTATTTTAATGAAGCTTAGAAGAATTTTTGATTTATGGAGGGATTTTAATAAATATGAATTTATTAAAAGGGGGATTTTTTAGGGAAATGTATTTAAATAAAATACATTAGGATAGTATTTATAAAATATGTAAATACCACAAATGTAAATATTTAATTAAATAGTTAGATGAATAAAAGAGAATTTAATATTAATAAAAATATTTATATTTTTGGACATCTACATTTTGCCTCTCTTTGACGTGGCACCACAAGTAGTGTTGTGCCAAAGACAAGAAAATAAGTTGCCCTAGAGGGAGTTGATTTTTTAGGAGTCGTGCCAAAGTGAAAATAGTAAGATGTTGTGCCCCTTCGAGAAAAGGACATAAAAAGAGAAGCGTGTGTAGAATTTTCTCGAAAGAGAAAGTGCAAGGGGAGGAAGGGGAGGAGTGAATAAATAGAATCCTTCAAAAAATGCAAGATGAAAAATGATTATGAATGCAACTAAGTATGCAGATGTAGGATTTGGGGATTCAATTGTGTTAAATATGGAGAGCACATCCAATTTTGATATGGAAAAAGGAGGTATGCATCAGGTGTTAGAAAACATAGATGACAATATTCCTTTATGTGTAATAGATGCTCAGACAAAGCACACTTTGAAAGACACATGTATGAGTAGCCACTGGTCACAAAACACCAAGATATAGGAGATCGAGGTAGTGGTGAGTAGGTTTTAACTTACACAAAAAAGATAAATTCAAAAAAAAGGCCTCATGACCAAGCAGTCATTCAGTCCAAAGTTCTTTCCATGAATGAGATTATGTGATGGAGGATTGATAAGCCGACGCCAAAAGGAGGCATCCTGACGAGCAAAGATTGGATTTGATTTGATTCAAATATTTGCTAGCAAAAGCTATGAAAAGGATGAGAAGCAAGGAGAGTCGGTGTCAAAACTGATTTGGTGAAAAACATTATTGTAGTCGTAGGAGTTGAAACATCACTGAAAAGGAAAATATGTAGCGATGGGGAAGGAAGGAAAGGTTTATTGCAGTTTTTGAACGATATTTCAATTTTTAGGATTTTTTCAAAATTTTAACTTGTTTATAATTTTTAATGCATTTAAGATGTACAATGGGAAATAATAATACAAAAATATATAGGCAGGAGAAGAAATTGGAGGAAAGATCAACAAAATTTTGTCAGGAAAATGGAGGCTATAAGATCGACTGGGGGGAAAATAGGTCATTTGTGAATAGTGATTGGAGAATAAAAGAGCTCTAGAGAGAAAAATGGATGAAGAGAGGCTAAAGGGGCAGTTGGGCGAGTGCGTTAGGATCTATGGATGACCTGTGAAGTGGTCGGTGTCAGTGTCGGTGATTAGCATAACCTATGCCTTGCATTTATTTTGGTTAAAGTTTTTACTAATTTGGGGATGGGTTAAGATCATTAATGAGGGGAAAAGGGCCCAAATTGAAGATGTTGGTTCCTAAATCAACATATGGGAAGACTCTGATCCATGAATTCATGTTTACGTAGACAACGGTTTCAAACTGGCATCTACGAAGATGCTAGACCCAGACCCGTGTCTTCAAAGATAGGGATCTAGGATCATAGAGCTCAAAGACACCGATTCAAGAATTGACATCTCCACCCAAACTGAAATATGTGCCAAAAGGGCAGACGCTGAGAGGGGGGAACAGGAAGATCCAGTTGAGGCTGAGGATTGGTCGGTAAAATACCTAGGGGAATGATGCCCCATTCTAGGAGGGTTAAGGCTAGAATTTAGAAGAAAACTGACATGAGTGTGGTGTTTCAGATCTTGCAACAATAGTTTCCACCAATAGTTTTGAGGGAGCACTAACCACCCACCATGGAGTTGCAGAGCTAGCTGACGGAGGTAGAGTGGGGTTTAATTACTCTAGTTGGACTGGATTATGTGCCTCGATGGCCTCGACTATGGGAGCATAATGGGATGATGACAACACTCATGGAGAGATGGCACAATGATACTACCACCCTCCACATGCCTACTGGAGAGGCTATGATCATGCTAGATGATGTCTAGAGGATTTTGTGGATACAGATACATAGACCAATCTTATAATACAGGCTAGAGGAAAGTGATAAATCCATGCAGCTGGCATTCAGGAAACCACTAGGGAGATTCTGAGATATAGGATTTGGATGCCTTGGTAGCAGCGGTGAATAGGAGATTCTGGATGATAGCTCTATTTTTCGTCGGGTTGATAGGAGGGAGGATGTTGGCCGACCTATTAGATCATGGATTTAGGATGGAGTGGTCGAGGTTTTTAGCAGAGATGCTGGAGCAGGGTACTATTAGAATAGTCCCAAAGGATAACTGAGAGGGGGGGGTGAATAAGTTATCAGTAACTTTAGTTATTTTTACTTCTTTAACTTTATTATAAAACAAAGTAAATGCATAATCAGATAACACAGTAGTCAACACACAATTTGATTATAGGGAAACCAAATGGTAAAAACCCTAGTGGGAATTAGCACCCACAATAAACTATACTTGTTTGTAGTAATCCTTATTAGAAGATATTTCAACCCTGTTAGGAGTTGTACAATGCAATGCAATAAGTATAGTGACCTGGTTAAGGCTCGGACCCTGTTAGGAGTCTTTTACAAATAACCCTGTTAGGGGTGGTGGACTTACTGTCGAAAACCTCACTGCTTGATGGTGAAGGCTACAACCTTCTAAATAATAGATATTCACTATATCTGATGATGAACTATAGAGTAGACCTACTGTCTTGATTAGTTCTAGTGTATTACAATCTTTCACTTCTTCATCACATAGACCCTTGATGAATGAACCAACTCTGATAATCTGCTCTGTACATCTTTCTTCACTTTTTGTATCATTCACACTTAGCAGATCACAATTGAAATACTATAAGTATCTTCTCCAAATTAGAAGGTCATGTCAGCTCTTAGAAACACTTCATCAATATCTTAGTCGGCTTAACTAAGCATGCAAACAATATTAAGTCTGCACAAGTCAATGCTAAACAGACGCGACGCTTTACTGAGTCGGCCTCACCAAATTAACCATAACTTTGTAATCATCTTGAAACACGTTTGGCACCTTTGGATTTATATCATCAACTCATAATTAATCATGAATATACACACGCATATCCTAAAGATAGGCACAACTCATGAAACACGTTATATACGTCAGCCCTAAACCATTATACTTCTAGAACTGTAACTGCTAATAACAGAATTACTTAACTTTACTGAAACATCATATCTGGGTCTGTGTGTATGAACATAACATAATAAACATGTCAAAAACATGTATCTATCCATGCAAGTCTTCATGTCATCATTCAGATAAGTTCATACATAATTACTACTGTGTATTATATGTTGTCATCAATGACAAA
>MU224975.1:2932935-2984034 GCA_018584345.1 Thuja plicata | reverse complement strand
ATAAATGAGTTTACCAATCATAGATTTGTACAATGTCTTATCAACTGCTGTGGAGTCATCATCTTTTGAAAGCTTGCTTCCTGTTATCATGGGAGTGCATACTGGCTTACAATCATCCATCTGAAAGATCTTCAGTATTTATTTCACATATTTAGACTGATTAATGAATATACCTTTATCTGTTTGCTTTACATTTAATCCCAAAAAGTATTTTATAGGACCAATCATACTCATTTCAAATTCATTCTACATTTTTTTTGCAAATGCTTTACTGAGCTTGTCATTACCCCCAAAGATAATGTCATCAAAAAATATAGAAATTAAGAATAATCCATCAGGTGTTTCTTTTGTGAATAGGTTATAATCTGCTACTCCTTTCTTGAATCCAATCTTGGTAAGATAACCATCAAGTCTCTCATACCAAGCTCTTGGGGCCTGTTTAAGACCATAGAGTGCTTTCTTTAATTTGCATACCATGTCTGGTTCATCTGAAAGACTAAATCCTTCAAGCTGTTCAATGTAGACTTCTTCATTCAAATCACCATTCAAAAAAGCTGATTTTACATCCATTTGATATACTTTAAAGTCTTTGACTATTTCATATTCCAAGAAAAACTTTATGGCTTCCAGTCTACTCACAGGGGAAAATGTATCAGTGTAGTCTATTCCTTCCCTCTGTGCATATCCATTGCATACCAATCTTGCTTTGTTTCTAACTACTATACCATCTTCATTCATCTTGTTTCTGAATACCCACTTTGTTCCAATCACATTTTTGTCAATGGGTCTAGGGACCAATTCCCATGTGTCATTTCTGATTATCTGATCTAATTCTTCTTTCATTGCATTCTTCCAATCAGAATCATTACAAGCATCTTCAACACTTAAGGGTTCAATCTATGAGAGTAAACATACCTGTTCATCCACTGCTAGACTTTTTTCTTTTGATCTGGTCAAAACACTGCTGCTCTGATCTCCAATGGTGTCATTTTTAGAGTGGTATCTAGATGTGAATTTTGGAACCTTAGGTGTGTCTTTTTCTTCTACAGTCTGTGATTCTTCTCTACTTGATCTAGGGTCATTGCATGAGACATCAATGCAATCAAACATTTCTTCAATAACAGTATCTTTGTTGCTAGGTCTGGATTCATCCTCAATCATAGGTGCATATTCATAGTATCTTTCTTGAACCATAATTTTTTTATCAATATTAACATGCGTGCTTTCAATTATCTTCTTTAATCTCAAATTGAAACATCTATATGCTTTTCTTTTAGTAGAATAACCAAGGAAAATACCTTCATCACTTCTAGCACAAACTTACCAACACCATCATCTCTCTTGATGTAGCACTTGCTGCCAAAGATTCTAAAGTACTTTACTATAGGTACATTGCCAAACCAAAGTTCATAGGATGTCTTATCTACGCTTGGCCTCAATTGGGTTATGTTGATAGTATATACTATTGTGTTCACTGCATCTCTCCAATAGGTGTGTGCAACTTTTCCTTCAATCATCATAGTGCACGCTGTATCAAGTATGATCTCGTTCCTCCTTTCTGCAATCTCATTCTGCTGAGGGGTTCTAGGTGCACTCAACTATCTTTTAATACCATTCTCTTCACAATACTCATAAAACTGATCAGAGGTGAACTCTCCTCCTCTATCTGATCTCAGACATTTTAGTTTCAATCCAGAATCATTCTCAACTTTAGCTTTGAATATTTTGAACTTCTCAAAGGCTTCAGACTTCTCCTTTAAGAATGCAACCCACATCATCCTAGAAAAGTCATCAACAAACAAAATGAAATACCTTTCTCCGTAGTATGATCTTGTTTGAGTGGGACCACACAAATCTGTATGCACTAGGTCCAATTTTTTGTCAGTTGAGTTCTGCTTGCTTCTGAAGGAACTCCTTACATGCTTTCCCATAACACATTCCCTGCATATTGTGTCAACTAGTCTTGCAATACTTGGTAGGTCTCTAACTGCCTTAACATTGCTGATCTTTTCTATATTATCAAAGTTGATATGACAAAGTCTCTTGTGCCATAACCAAATGTCATGCACCTTTGCAACAAAAAAACTTACAACAGAATTAAGCTGAAAAACATTACCTTTTGTTTTGGAGCCTGATGCAATCATGTTTCCATCCTTGTTGTTAATGATGCACTTGTTGTCTTTGAACTCCAAATGATAGCCTTTGTCAAGTAGCTGTCCAACAATTAGCAAGTTATGATGTAATCCATCAACATATAGAACATCATCTATCTTATTCTTTCCATCCAAAGTGATAGAACCTCTTCCTATGATAGGTTTGGCAGTGTTATCTCCAAATCTAACCATACCACCTTTGTACTTGTCTAACTGAACAAATCTATCTTTGTCACCTGTCATATGATGAGAGCATCCACTGTCAATGATCTAATTAGTTCTGATGTTTGCTTTGGAAATTAGGGCTAGCTCTTGTTCTTCCTTTTCATCTGCAATGTCCATTTCCTCAAGCAACCTTTCCATATCTCTAAGGGCAATGAATCCAATTTCATCTTCTCCTGAATCTTCATTGGTTACACCTTCTTCAACATGATAACATTACTTTTTATATTTGGGTTTGTAATCAGATCTGAACTTCTTGACTCTTGTGGGACATTTAGATGTAAAGTGACCTATCTTATTACACGAATTTTTTTTGAATGGAAGCTGTCCTTCATATTTACCTTTTCCTTTATTTTCTCTTTTAGCAATCATAGCTATGACTTCTTCAAGTTCTTCATCAACTTCTTCTTTCTCACTATGACTAGGAATGTGTAAGGATTTCTTACCATGGACTGAGACTTTGAAAGCTATTTCACTTTTAGGTTCAGTCTTCAATCTTGATATCTCAAATGCAGAGATTTTTCTGATTAGAGTCTCTCTCTTGAAGTTTTGTGAGAATTGCATAGTTTCCTCTAGAATACTGATCTTTTTTTCATAGTCTGATGTCAAAGTAGTTAACAACTTATCCATTATATCTTCTTCTAATATTTCACCACCATTGTTCCTGATTCCGGATACTACTTCATTTATCCTTTGATTGTAAGCTCTAGTGTTCTCTTCAGGTAACATCTCAAGACTGTTGTATTTCTTCCTCCATGTCTTCCTGCGTGCATTCTTTGCTTGAACATCTCCTTCAAACATGTCTTCTAAATACTTCCATATGGTATATGCTTTGTCAATTTTCTTGATTTCAGAAAATTCAATGTCAGATAAGGCGCTGATTAGGGCTTCTTTGGCAATTGCATTATGTGTAAATATATCCTTTTGTCTATTGGTAGCATCATCCTTTGCAAGGTCTTTTAGAGATGGAATTACAACCTCTTGTGTGTTAATTTCAAAGATCTCAAAGCCAATACACTGTAGATGTGTTATCATTTTGTTTTTCCAATCCAAATAATTCTCTCCATCGAACTTAGGGCTTTCTTTTCTGAAGTAAGACATTTGATCTGCCTTAAATTGTTAGGCTTCTTCTCCAAGGCACTTGGCTCTGATACCAATTGTTAGAATAGTCCCAAAGGATAATTGAGAGGGGGGGGGGGTGAATCAGTTATCAGTAACTTTAGTTCTTTTTACTTCTTTAACTTTAGTATACAATAAAGTAAATGCATAATCAGATAACACAGTACTCAACACACAATTTGATTATGGGGAAACCAAATGGTAAAAACCCCAGTGGGAATTAGTACCCACAATAAACTATAATTGTTTGTAGTAATCCCTGTTAGAAGATATTTCAACCTTGTTAGGAGTTGTAAAATATAATGCAATAAGTATAGTGACCTGGTTAAGGGTCAGACCCTGTTAGGAGTCTTTTACAAATAACCCTGTTAGGGGTCGTGGACTCACTGTCCAAAAGCTCACTGCTTGATGCTGAAGGCTACAACCTTTTGAATAAAAGATATGCACTATAGATAATGATGAAATTTAGAGTAAACCTGCTATCTTTATTAGTTCTAGTGTATTACAATCTTTCACTTCTTCTTCACATAGACCCTTGATGAATGAACCAACTCTGATAATCTGCTCTGTACATCTTTCTTCACTTTTTGTATCATTCACACTTAGCGTATAACAATTGAACTAATATAAGTATCTTCTCCAAATTAGAAGGTCATGTCAGCTCTTAGAAACACTTCATCAATATATTAGTTGGCTTAATTGAGCACACAAACAATATTAAGTCCGCGCAAGTCAATGCTGAACAGATGCGATGCTTCACTGAGTCGACCTCACCAAATTAACCATAACTTTGCAATCATCTTGAAAAATGTTTGGTGCCTTTGGATTTATATCATCAACTCACAATTAATTATGAATATACACACGCATATCTTGAAGATAGGTGCAACTCGTGAAACACATTATATACGTCGGCCTTAAACCGTTATACTTCTAGAACTGTAACTGCTAATAACAAAATTGCATAACTTTACTGAAACATCATATTTGGGTCTGCATGTATGAACATAACATAATAAACATGTATCTATCCACACAAGTCTTCATGTCATCATTCATATAAGTTCATATAGAATTACTACTGTGTATTATATGTTGTCATCAATAACAAACATACAAACAATCAACTCTCAAAATCAAATCTCCAACAATCTCCCCCTTTGACATTGATGGCAACATATGATATCAAAAACATCCTCTATTCATGGTGTCTTCTTTCTTTTAAAATCTTCTCAATATCCTCATCAAAGATTCCTCTAAACTGCTGCAATTCCTCTGTCTGTGTTTTTGTTCCATCTATATACTCCCCCAGAGTATATGCTCCCCCTTAGTACATACTCCTCCTTACTATATACTCCCCCTTTGACATCAATGGAAAAGGGTGCCATAGTCCTTTAGGCATAGGTACTACTCCAGAAGTAGAGTAGTCAACCATTCATCAGTCACTTAATGACTGATGTCTTTGCTATTTCTTCTAAACAGATTTAGGAGAGGGAATTACTCCCAACTTCTCCCTGAGATACTCAAAAGTATTCTTTGATAAGGGCTTTGTAAAAATATCTGCTGAATGTGGGTCTAGTCATAAGAGATCTTTTTGAGGTAAAGTTATGATGTAATCCTTCAACATATAGAACATCATCTGTCTTATTCTTTCCATCCAAAGTGATAGAACCTCTGCCTATGATAGGTTTGGGAGTGTTATCTTCAAATCTAACCATACCACCTTTGTACTTGTCTAACTTAACAAATCTATCTTTGTCACCTGTCATATGATGAGGGCATCCACTGTCAATGATCCAATCAGTTCTAATGTTTTCTTTGGAAATTAGGGCTAGCTCTTGTTCTTCCTTTTCATCTGCAATGTCCATTACCTCAAGCAACCTTTCCATATCTCTAAGGGAAACGAATCCAATTTCATCTTCTCCTGAATCTTCATCGGTTACACCTTATTCAACATGGTAAAATTCCTTTTTATATTTGGGTTTGTAATTAGATCTGAACTTCTTGACTCTTGTGGGACATTTAGATGCAAAGTGACCTATCTTATTACATGAAAAAAATTTGAATGGAAGTTGTCCTTCATATTTACCTTTTCCTTTCTTTTCTCTTTTAGCAATCATAGCTATGATTTCTTCAAGTTCTTCATCAACTTCTTCTTTCTCACTATGACTAGGAATGTGTAAGGATTTCTTACCATGGACCGAGGCTTTGAAATCTGTTTCACTTTTAGGTTCAGTCTTCAATCTTGATATCTCAAATGCATATATTTTTCTGATTAGAGTCTCTCTCTTGAATTTTTGTGAGAATTGCATAGTTTCCTCTAGAATACTGATCTTGTTTTCATAGTCTGATGTCAAAGTAGTTAACAACTTATCCATTATATCTTCTTCTGATATTTCACCACCATTGTTCCTGATTCTAGATACTACTTCATTTATCCTTTGATTGTAAGTTCTAATGTTCTCTTTAGGTAACATCTCAAGACTTTTGTATTTCTTCTTCCATGTCTTCCTGCATGCATTCTTTGCTTGAACATCTCCTTCAAACATGTCTTCTAAATACTTCCATATGGTATATGCTTTGTCAATTTTCTTGATTTTAGAAAATTCAATGTCAGATAAGGCACTGATTAGGGCTTCTTTGGCAATTGCATTATGTGTAAATATGTCCTTTTATCTTTTGGTAGCATCATCCTTTGCAAGGTCTTTCAGAGATGGAATTAAAGCCTCTTGTGTGGCAATTTCAAAGATCTCAAAGCCAATACACTGTAGATGTGTTATCATTTTGTTTTTCCAATCCAAATAATTCTCTCCATTGAACTTAGGGCTTTCTTTTCTGAAGTAAGACATTTGATCTGCCTTAAGCTGTTAGGCTTCTTCTCCAAGGCTCTGATACCAATTGTTAGAAACATTGAGAGGGGGGGGGGTGAATCAGTGTTTGTTGTCTATTAATTACTTTTCAACAACTTAAACATAAATCAAACATACATAGAATGAAGCTTAACATAACAACTCATAACACATGATATGATTATAGGGAAACCTTGATCAGAGGAAAACCACAATGGGAATTAGTACCCACAAATATTGTACTAACTATAATGAACTTGTGAGAGTTCCTTTGCCCTGTTAGAAGCAGTCTTGACAATATGAGTACAATGACCTGGTTAAAGGTCAGACCCTGTTAGGAGTCTTTTAAAAAACCCTGTTAAAGGTACATGGCTCACTGCCCAATAAGATGAAGGCTACAACCTTCTGAAAGATGATATGTACTATATCAAAATGAATTGCTGTGATGACACTATTTTTTGATCAGTTTCGTGTATGCATGAATTCTCTTACTGTCTCAAAGAGCTATATCATATAATGACTTCATAGTACTATCCCTCTGTATCTTCCTCTTACATAATAATCAATGCAACTATCATATCTTTACATTACATACTTATATATTCAAATCCGAATAGGTGCGACCCAAAACAAAACACTAGTCGGCCCTAAAACAAAATATACAATGCTTCCGAACAAGTCGGCTCAAGCATGTTTACTACAATGTTAATTACATCATTAAAATAATATAACCAAAGGCACTTAGCCATTACATTATAAAATAACACACGCTGATCAAAACACTTAGTCGGCTTCCATGCTCTATCTTCTGGACTGCTGGTCTATTGATCTGCCCTGTTTTCCTTAGTCATTTTGTCTTTCATGACAGAAACTAAACATGAATTTGTTTCCATGATGACAACACAAAATGAGTCATTCATCCTCAGGTAGTCAAACTTGCCAACAATCTCCCCCTTTTTCATTTATGGCAACAAAGGAATGTGGTCAAGTTACTCAAAATGACTTAACACAAAAAGTGACTGTATAACATCATATATACATATACTTCTCTGCATATACACATTATATATTACTCCCCCTTTGACATTAATGACAAAGGTGTACAAAAAATTGTAATTCTACTGCATACTTACTCCATATACACTTCAGGGTACGCAATTTTAAGAGATTGGATCTCTTTCTGCCAAAATGCTTTCATAGCATCAACAGTCTGTAGATGCGCGCACAATGCATATGTCAGCTTCTCCATTTTTATCAGATCCATGCAAGGACCTTGATCATATGTAAAAATAGTGGCATCAATCTATTTTATGTTCTCATTGAGGACTACTAAGGATGGCGCAAGTGCATTTCTTAACTGGGTTTTCCTTACCCTTATCTTGCTGATTTCTAACTTTGCTTTCTCAATTTTATCTAACTACCCTTGGTAGACATTGTTACATATGTTCATGTCTTGCATGGAAGTTTCAACTGATTTTATTATGCTATCTATCATTAACTCTACCTCTTTTACCTTTTTTGTGTGCTCAGAGGTGAGCTTTACTCTGTCCATACAGTTTGCGATGACTCTCTTTCCTTTATCTGCCAATTCCTTCAATATAGATTTCCCAATCTTTAAGGAGTTCAAGTCTAAGGTAAAGTTCTTTACCAAATCATCCAGTCTCTCCTTCTTGTATTCATCTTCTACAATCTTAGTAGCAGAGTCTACTAAGTTTATAAAGTGTGATTTGAAGTTTGACAAAATGTTGTCCACATCTTCAACTGATTGGACTTTGGCTACTTTCTGATCAGCAGGCACTAAGTCATTCAAAATGTTCACTGTTTCCAAAAAGTGAGGGTTCCTCATCACTTGTTTTTCTTTTTATTTTTCCATATCAAGAACACTGATTTTGATTAGGTCTTCTTCTCCCAATGCATCCAAAATTTCTGAATCAGGAGTTAACCTTGACAACAACGAGGTAGATGGTTGAGTGGATGGTGAGAATATAGTGTTCTGACTGGTATCCACGCATTCAACCTTCACTAGTTTCTCTTTTATCAGCATCTTGTCACCTTGAATATCATCTTGAGTATCTATATTTATGTCAATTTTATCATTAATGGGAACTTCATCTTGTTGTGCAGCGTTATCATCAGTGCACATTTCTTCAGTGCTTACAAATGCCTTATCAACTTTGTCCATATCTTTTTGAACAATTGTTTGATTCTTTCTTTGATCTTCTCTGCTTGGTATCTGATATGAGGGAGGATGTTGGCCGACCTATTAGATCATGGATTTAGGATGGGGTGGTCGAGGGTTTTAGCAGAGATGTTGGAGCAGGGTATCACATACTATTGTTTATATCTTGTCTTAGGACAACTTGATAGAGACTCCCTTAGTGCGCTTTCACAAGCTTACTAGGACCCTAAGTGTTCCTAGTTTCCTCAAGACCCTATTATTTCTTCTAGGATCTTCCAAGTCCTTATATATTTTATGACCTCTTCACCACCTCTCTAAGAGATGACAACCATTGTTCTTCACTAGGGGTGACTATCAACAAGTCTTTCACCATTTCTTTGCTCCTTCTTGGATGACTCTAAGTGTCTTTTTGACTCCTCTCCTTAGCAAGTGTTTAAAAGGGTTAGAATTAATTATAGACACCCTCTTGGACTTCATTTGATCCCATTAGGATATAGTATCAATACTTTCTTAAATGATTTCCAAACTCTTATGGAAACTTGTCTTTTAGGCCTAATTTTCTACTAGCCCTATTTGACTAGTTTTCCCCACTTCTTTCAAAAATTTCCCAAATAACCCCCCAAAAATATATGATATTCAGATACCCTTTTCCAAAAAATGAAATATTTTGTATTTCTTATATTCCTAAGGTCTCCGTGCAGTGGATTTCTAGAATTAAGGACAACTAGGGCTAATTGGGCTATTGTGGACCAGTCAAGTGACTTATGCTTCAAAATTTACCCAAATGGATTAGGAAAGGACTAATTTTATTCTAAGGTAACTTTATAACCCCAATGAACACAAAATCATTTTTTTTTTCACTCTGCCATTCCTACCCCTGCATTCAAACATAAAAAGATCACTGCAACACCTAACCGGATACATAGGACTCACCTAGGGCTTGTCTTTAAAAATAGCTAAAAACATTCTCATATATCCTCCCTCCATATGTACAATATAAAGGTATCCCATTGAATATCCCACAAGGCCATGATGAAATTCATGGTGGCGTTCTATGGGGGAGCCATTTAACCCAAAACAGTCTTGATAAAACTAGTAACTAGCTAATTAAAAAAAGAATTTACAAAACTACTCTAGTGAACACTAAGAAACTTCAAACCAAAAAAAAATTCACTCTAACTATCCTAAATACAAGATTCCAACTCTAAATTTAGTGATTCAATCCATTCAAGAACACTTGTAGGCAAAAACAACTAACAGTTCACTCAAAACAGTATACAGAGAAACTTCACAAAATTTGAATTACTTATCCACATCAGCTAACATCGGGAAATGGGCCTCCTTGTGGTTTAATATGCTTTCCCCATGTTTTTAGGCAGTTAAAATAATTACCAAGCCCCAAACATTGAATGGAATAATTTCTTGACAATGTTGTCATACAACTTTGCAAAGTTGCAAATGTTGTCATGACAACATTTTGACAACTTTTTCAATTTTGCTTCTAACTTAGTTTTATGACCTCAAATCTATATAAAATGATGTAAAAAACCATAGAGGGCATTTAGGCTCAAATACAAGCTTTCCTAATCTTTTTATGCTATTAGACCCAAATTCCCAACTTTAGGCTTTCAAAAACACTAAACTCTAGAATAACCAAAAATAACTAGAATGAATTGATCCTAGTCTAATCCATATAGAAACTAACTCACAAGACCGCCTAAGGCATAAAAAACACTCATGACCTAGGTAGGTTCAGTACAAGACACACCAAAAACTTAGAACTAGGAGATAGCCTAGGTGCTCCTACACCATTCTCCCCAAATAAAAAGATTTCAATCCACCCTTTGACTGACCAAGTTGGAGTCTATACCCAACTTCTTGAAATATATTTCTTTGATCCAAGTACCATCTCCATCTCCTTAGCCATGCCACTTTACCAGGTGATCCTTGTAAGTCTTTTTTCTAGTTGGTTTTTAGACCCTTGAATCAAGTACCTTTTCTGACTTCTTTGGTGGTCTAGGGGGTAATTTCAAGTTCTCCACTTCTTGAATGACTTCAGTCAGACTCTAATCAGGATCAGAAGTAGGGCCCTTGTAAAGGACTAGATCTACAACATTGAAGACCAATATCTTCAGGGAGTTCACATTTCTAATAATTGTTACCATATTTGGCCAGAATAGTGCAAGGTCCTAATCTCCTCATCTGTAGCTTATTTGGCACTCCCTTCTGTAACCTTTCCTTATTCAAATGTACCATTAAAAGATCCCTAACCTAGAATTGTATATCCTTCTTTCTTTCATCCACCTTCTGCTTTATCTTTTCAATGTTCTCTATCAATGTCTTTCTCACTAATTCATGTACTTCTTTCATGGAGTGTGCAAAGTATTTTGCATAGCCACACCCTTTGGCTCAATTTTTTAATTCTTTGATTTCAAATATCTCTCTAGAATGTACCCCATAAACAACTTCAAATGGACTTCTTCTAGTTGTCTTTTTGACTGTGTCATTATAAGCATATTCTACTTTCCCCAAAAGTTGGTCCCAAGCTTGACCACATTCTTTAGTGAGACACCTCAGTAGGTTCCCCAGACTCCAATTCACTACCTCAGTTTGACCATCTATCTGAGGGTGATAAGTGGACCCAAAGGATAGATTGGTTCCCAATGTTTCCCACTGTGTCTTCCAAAAGTGATTCATAAGTTTGGAGTCTCTGTCTGAAACTATTTTCAAGGGTAACCCATGAATTCTGACTACTTCTTTGAAGAATAGATGTGCAATTTGACAAGCATCATGAACAGTCTTACAAGGGAAAAAATGTGTCATTTTTCTGAATCTGTCTACTATGACATATATACTATCAAATCCTTGTTTCATCCTTGGTAATCCTACCACAAACTATATTCTTAAACATTTCCACGGTCTACTTGGGATGGGGAGAGGATAATAAAGGCCTAAATTGGAGGACGTGCCTTTGGATTTTTGACACACTATACAAAACTCCACATACTTTCTAATGTCTAGATTCATTCTTGGCCAAAAATAAAACCTCTACACTAACTCTTGAGGCTTGTTGACTCCAAAGTGACCACTAAGTACCCCATTATGCTTTTCTTGAATCAAATTTTCCCTAATTGATCCCCTAGGGACACATAACTGTCTACCTTTAAAAAAAAAGTCACTTTGCATTGTATAGTAAAAAAAATCACCATGTAAATGATTCTTATGTTCCTTATATACCTTATATATCTCTACAAACTCTTCATCCTCTGCATACAAGTCTTTAAAAATTTCAATGCCTATGCTCTGTAATTGCACTTCTTGTATTGTTATAAGTCTCCTGCTTAGTGCATCGGCTACTTTGTTTTGTAGTCCCTTCTTATGCTTTATATTGAAGGTGTAAGCCTCTAAGTATTGCACCCATTTCATGTGTTTTTTATCGAGCTTGCCTTGGGAGTTCAAAAAACTAAGAGCATGGTTGTCTAAATACACCACAAATTCTTTACGAAGCAAATAATGCCTCCATTACCTTAATGCTGGGACTAGAGCATACATCTATAGGTCATAGGAAGAGTACTTCCTCTTTGTATCACTAAGATTCTCACTATGAGAATCCATTGGTCTCCCTTCTTGGCTCAAGACAACCCCTATAACAACATTTATAGCATCACACTCAACTGTGAAGAGTCTCTCAAAACTTGGGAGAGTTAAGATAGGTTGAGTGGCTATATTTTTATTTAACAATTCAAATCCCTACTTAGCTTGTTCATTCCACACAAAATTTATTCTCATCCCCCCTTTTATGTTATCTAACTTGGGAGCACAGATAGCACTAAAATTCTTGATGAATTTCCTATAGAATTGAGCTAAGCCATGAAAAATTCTCACCTCTGTTGTAGTTTTTGGGGTAGGCCAGTTGATGATGGCTTCTACCTTGCTTGGATCCATCTTAAGGTTCCCTTGAGACAACACAAAACCAAGATAAACTATCTCCTTCTTCAATAAATCACACTTATCCATATTTATCATTAGCTTTTCTTCATGCAATTTCTTAAACACAATTTCCAAATTACTTAAATGTTCTTCTTTAGTCTTACTAAAGATTAAGAAATCATCTAGATATACTACAACAAACTTACCAATGTAGTCTTTTAGAACTTCATTCATAAGCCTCATGAATGTGTATGGGGAATTTGATATTCCAAATGGCATTACAAGCCACTCATACAAACCTTTTGTGGTTTTGAAATAAGTCTTCCATTCATCTCCCTCCTTGATCCTAATTTTAAGATAACCACTCTTTAGGTGAATCTTAGTAAATTACTTTTCCTCTCCTAAATATTTCATTAGGTCTCATATTCTTGGGATAAGGAATCTATACCTAATGGTGGTTCTATTGATGTCTCTAGAATCAATGCATAATCTCCAAGTTCCCCCCTTTTTGGGTGCTAGAACAGTGGGAACAACACATGGGCTTATACTTTTCCTAATCAGGCCTTGCTTTAGGAGTTCTTGGATTTGTTTAGCAATCTCCTCATTTTTTTGAGGGGTCATCTTATAAGAATATTTATTAGGAAAGGTGGATTTGGTCTGAATAAAATCTATTTTGTGCCTAATAGCTCTTTTATGGGGTACGATAGCTTGTTTCCTATCACTTACAATGTCTTTGTATTCCTTTAACAATTCTTGCACTTCTATAGGAATCTTTGTCTTCTTTACTATCTTCTATGAATCTTATTCCTTTGGATCTAAAACCAATGCATAACCTACTCCCTCACCTTCTTCTAGTGCTTCTAGGAACTCTTTTCACTTACCAAAATAATGTTAGGGCCCGTGGACTTCACTTCTCCTTATTCTAGCAATGACTGAATTTTGAAAGTCATACCTTCTTTCTTGAAAGAATATTTATTTTTTTCTCCATCATGCATGGCTCTTCTATCAAATTTCCATGGCCTTCCTAGTAAGAGGTGACATGCATCCATTGGTAGTACATCACACAATACCCTATCTTTGTACCTTCCAATAGAGAAGTCCACCCATGCTTGTTCATTCACAAGGACATGTTTTCCCTTTTTCAACCAAGTAACCTTGTATGGATTCCTATGTGGAATCCTCTTCATTTTCAGTTTTCTAACTGAATCCTCTGACACAATATTTTCAGTTGACCCTGACTCAATGATGATTTTACATACTTTACCCATAATTATCCACTTCACTTTGAATAGTGATCTTCTCTGGCTCGGTTCTTCTCTCACTGGTTCTTTAATCAGTGCCCTTATCATTACTTTTTCTCCCACTTCTGACTCTAAGGGTACTTTAGGGTGTTTGTTACTACCACTAGATTCTTCTTGAACAAAGTTGAATCTCTTGTAACTCCCTTGGGAAGTAGAGCCTTTCTCTGGACACCTATAGGCAAGGTGTCCCATTTGGTTGCAATGATAGCACTTCATTGTTGAAAAATAGGAACCTCTTCCTTGGCTATTGTTCCTTCCTCTCCAATTTCTATTAGAGCCTCTTCCTGTATTAAAGCCTTCTCTATTAGAGATTCCCTCTTGTTTTTCAGTAAATTTAGTCTCTCCTTGAGTCTTTGGTTCTGAACTTCTACCACCATATCCTCCGCTTTGGCCTCTGCCATCTCTTCCCCTTCCTCTGCCTCTAGTATTGCTTGATTCTTGTTTCTTTTTCATCTTTTCTTCCACCTTGGCTGCAAGTTGGTGGAACCTTTGAACTGTGGTAGGGGTTAGTAGACTTAATTCATCTTGAATAGTCCACTTTAAACCATTTAGATATCTGGCTACCTTCACACTTTCATCTTCTACAACTCTTGACTTCATGCACAACCTTTGAAACTCCTCCGTGTAAGAGTTAACATCCAATTCTTTTTGTCTTAGAATTTTTCTTTTCTTATGTAAGTAAATTTCATAGTCTTCTGGCACATATGCCTCTTTGATTTTAGCTACCAGAGCTTTCCAAGTGGTAATGGGGTTCTTTCCTTCTTTGTGCCTCTCATCTTGGATGAACTTCCACAAAGTGAGTGCAGACCCTCTAAGTCTTGCTTTTCCACTTTTACTTTTTGGGCTTCTTTTATCTCATCACATTCAAAATGGTTTTCAAGTCCTTCAATCCAGTCTACGACTACTTCTGGCTCCATTTTCCCACTAAATATTGGGATTTCCTCCAATTCCTTTCCAATTAAGGCTTTCAAGGATTTTAAGAAGGGTTCTTTAGTGAGAACAAGTTATGGTTTAGGGATTTCATCATCTATGGCTATCTCTTTACTCTTTCCTGCAAATTTTTCTTTAACTTCCTCAGTCTTCTCTTCCACTTGATCCAATTTATGCTCTAATTGGGCCAATCTATCTTTGAGCAACCAATTATCTTCTTCTTGCTCATCCACTTTGTTTGCAATTTCTACATTGACCGCCATTTTAGACCCTCCTAATGAATTTGCAGGTTGAAACATTCATGACAAGCCTAATCTTGTAGGCTTTGATACCAATGTGATAGAGAATCCCTTAGTGTGCTTGTAAAAGCTTACTAGGACCCTAAGTGTTCCTATTTTTCTCAAGACCCTATTCTTTCTTCTAGGATCTTCCAAGTCCTTACTTAGCTAGTTTAGGACCTCTTTAACACATCTCTAAGAGATGATAACCATTGTGCTTCACTTGGGGTGACTATCAACAAGTCTTTCACCACTTCTTTCCTCCTTCTTGGATGACTCCAAGTGTCATTTTGACTCCTTGGTGCAGGAGCACCTAAGGTTAGGGAAATTTCTAGGATAGAAGGTGTTTTTGGTTTGTAAGGTGTCTTGTTCTACCATTCTTGTAATGACTAAGGTTAGCCAGTGAAAAAACACCATAGTTGCTTAGGTAGTTGTTTCCTAGTTAAGATGTGTGTTGAGGTGTCTTATAAAACTCTAGAAATGCAATAAGGCTCTAGCAAACGAAGATCGATGCTTTGCAGTCAAGTTATACTGATGCTCGGGAATCTCTGTTGGTTTTTGTTCATCAGTGTTTCTTGTTTGTGTTTCTCATCGATGATGTCCATCAGTTTCTGTTCATTGACAATGCTTGTTGGTGATGCCCATTGGCATCTATGTTTGTTTTTGGGTTTGTGGTCTAACATTCGAAGTTGGAAACTGACGATGTTTCTGTTGTTTAGAAAGTCAACTCTGGCACTTGGTAATGTCGGCTGAAGACCCAGGAAACATGGGATGTGATATTTGTGACCAGTTGGGTCATTTGCAAACAACTCTCTACATGTTATTTTTGATTGATGTGATTAGGGACCCCTATGCCTATTCTGGAAGGGTCATTTATTGCTCAGTTTGGCTACCTGTGTAGGGTGGTTGAAATTCTCCACGATATCAGATATTTTGGAGATATTTTTGATGGTTGGATATATAGCTTAAAAGATTTTATAGTTAGGAGAATGAGAGACGACATAGATAGAAGGAAAAATATATCTTGTAATAAATTAGTTATTGTAAATAAAAAGAACATACTTAATGGATTCCATGTGCAGTGTGTATTGTCGTATTCTTCTGGTTGAACCCGTCAGTTTATCTTGGAAGAGGGACCTATCCTTATAGGTTCCATAACATGAAATAGTAGCTTTACGGTGTAAGCTTGATCTAGGGAACTTGAGGTGAAGATCTTAGTGAATTCCTCAAGCTAGGGTAAGATAATACCCTATAAGGTCTGTGCAAGAGACCTTAAAGCATAGTCAAGCTGACTCTTGGTAACAACTAGACTTGGGCCTTACATCAGATTGGTATCAGAGCAAGTTTGAGAATTGGGCTTGTGTTGTTTGGGTGTGATTTTTAGAAGAGTCTACAAATTCATCCAAAATGGTGACCAACACAGAGCTAGCAAGGAACATGGATGAGAAAAGAGAGGATAACAAACTCCTGAAGGAGAAGTTAGCCAAAATGGTATACAAGATGGAAGAAGTACAGCTTCAGACTACAACAGTCAGTGACCTGATGAGGGGAGCTGATGAGAAGGGTAAACAAATGGCTGAGGAGGACATGATCCTAGAGCTAGACCTTCAAGAAGAACCATCCTTGAAAGTATTAAAGCCAATGAGTTGTAAATCCTTAGAAGGTGTGCCTCTATTTAGTGGCAAAATGGATCCAGAATTAATCACGGAGTGGATAGAAGGTCTTGAAAATCACTTTGATTGTGATAATGTGACCGAAGCTTAGAAAGTTAGAGTAGCCAAGAAAAGATTGAGAGGGACTGCCCTCACTTGGTGGAAATTTGTCCAAGATGAAAGGAAAAAGGGAGGCAAGAACTCCATAACCAGTTGGAAAGGTATGGTGACAAAAATGAAGGAAATTTACTTTCCTGATGATTATGAAGTGCAACTGCTTAAGAAAAGGTAGAATTTGAGGCAGAAAGACTTAGAGGCCAGTGCCTATATAGAAGAATTCCATAAGCTATGCTTAAGATCCTATGTGATGGAAGAAGAAAACCTAAAAGTGGAAAGGTATTAGAATGGCCTTAAATGGAGCATTCAAGAGGAAATTAGTCTCTTAAGCCCCAAGACTATCCACCAATGCTATCAATTAGCCCTTAAAGTGGAAGAGAAGTTCAAAAAGAAATAGGACTCAAATCGTAGAGGTAGAGGAAGAGACAATAGAGGTCATAGAGAAGGATATGGAGGAAGAAATCTTGAAGTTAAGAATCAGAGTGAGAATAAGCTCATAGAGAATCAGGGAGAAACCACTAACACTAGAGGTGGTTACAATAGAGGAAGAGGCTCGAACAACAGTTTAAGAGGAAAGAATGATGGCCAAGGAAGAGGATCTTATTTCTCTTCTATGAAGTGCTATAATTGTCAGCAACTTGGGCACCCTGCATATCAGTGTCCTGCAAAGAGCTCTACTTCCCAAGGATAGAAAAGAGCTAACTATGTGCAAGAGGAGTCTTCTAATAGAAAGACTGTAGATATCCCCATAGGATTAGAGATGGGAGAGCATTTGATGGTTCAGAGAACACTCCTAAAAGATCCCATCAAGGAAGAGCCAAGCCAAAGAAGATCTTTGTTTCGAGTCAACTGCAAAATACTCGGTAAGGTCTTTAAAGTTCTCATAGATTCAGGATCTACTGATAATATTGTTTCTTTAGAAGCTATTTAGAAGTTAAAAATGAAAAGGATTCCTCACACTAATCCTTATAAGGTTACTTGGTTGAATAGAGATCAACATGTAATAGTCAATGAAAAATCTTGGGTAGAGTTGTCCATAGGGAGATATAAGGATAGAATTTTGTGCGATATCCTACCCATGGATGCGTGTCATATGCTATTGGGTAGGCCTTGGTAGTATGACTGATGTGCAGTCCATAATGGAGTTGATAACTCCTATTCCTTCAAGAAGGATGGAATTAATTTTAGGGTACAATCAATCTTGGAAGAAGATAAGGAAATAAAGAGAGTTCCCAACCTATTGGTGGTCAGTGAGAAAGAATTCCTAAAACATTGGAAGGAGATGGAGTAGGTTTTTCTTTGGTTCTAAAACCAAAAGGTGAGAAGAGGAATGAAAGAGAGGAGTTTCCTTTAGAGATCCAAAGGTTTTTAACTAAATATCAGGCTATAGTTAGTGATGGTCAACCAGCTACCCTACCACTTGATAGATCTATTAGTCATAAAATTGACTTCATTCTAGGAGCCTCACTTCCAAATTAAGCTTCTTATAAGATGACTCCACAGCAGAATGCAGAGATTTCTAACCAAATCTAGGAACTAATTGACCAAGGGTTGATTAGAAAAATCATAATTCCTTGTGCTATTCCCATAGTCTTAGCCCCAAAGAAACATGGTACTTGGAGGTTGTGTACCGATTCCAGGGCCATAAACAGGATTACTATCCGGTATAGGTTTCCAATACCTAGGATAGAATATTTGATGGATTATCTTGGTGGAGCTAGATATTACTCCAAGATAGATCTTAAGACTGGATATCATTAGATAAGAATTAAAGGGGGAGATGAGTGGAAGACTGCTTTTAAGACTACTGAAGGATTGTATGAATGACTAGTTATGCCTTTTGGGTTGTCAAATGACCCAAGCACATTTATGAGATTGATGAATGAGGTTTCGAAGGAATTCATTGGAAAATGGGTTGTAGTATACTTAGATGACATCCTAGTGTTCAACAAGGCAAAAGAGGATCATCTTAGACATTTACAATTGGTAATGCAGAGATTGCATGAAGAAAAGTTGACAATCAACTTGGAAAAGAGTGAGTTCATGAAGAAAGAATTGGTATATCTTAGTTTTGTTATCTCAGAAGGTAACTTGAAGATGTATGTAAGAAAGGTGGAAGCAATCTTGAATTGGCCTACATCGAAATCAGTTACGGAGGTAAGAAGCTTCCATGGTTTGGCACAATTTTACTGAAAGTTCATCAAACATTTTAGTGAGATTAGTGCACCTATTTTAGATACCAGCAAAGGAGGTATGAAAGCCACATTCCAATGGAATGAGAAGGCTGATGAAGGATTTGAGCATCTAAAGAAGAGAATTGCGACTCAACCAATTTTGACACTTCCTAGTTTTGAAAAATTGTTTACTGTGGAATGTGATGCTAGTAATATTGTTGTCGGTGTAGTATTGAGTCAAGAGGGAAAGCCGGTAGCTTTTCATAGTGAGAAACTCAGTGATGCAAAGAAAAATAATTCCTCATATGATTTGGAATTGTATGCATTAGTGCAAGCACTATGGAAATGGAGACATTATCTCCTTCCCAAATAATTTATTGTCTTTATCGACAATCAGGCTTTGAGTTTTCTGAGTTCACAAGATAAACTAAGTCATAAGCACATGAAATGGGTGGAATACATCCAAGCCTTTACTTTCACAAAAAGCATAAGAAGGGAGTGTAGAATAAATTTGTAGATACATTGAGTAGAAGGTTACTCATAGTACAAGAAGTTCATCTAAGAAGCATTGGCATTGAAAGCTTCAAAGATTTGTATCCAGCAGATGAAGATGTTGCTGTAGCATACAAGGTATGTCAAGAGTATCAAAATCATTTTCATAGTGAATACTCAGAGTATACTCTTCAAGAAGGTATTCTATTTAAGGGAGGAAAAATTTGTGTACCAAGGGGTTCTATGAGGGAGAATCTAGTATAGGAAAAGCATAATGGTTCCTTAAGTGGACATTTTCGGTTGAACAAAACTTTAGAATTGGTCAAGAGGTATTACTATTGGCCAAGAATGTATCCAGACATCTAAAAGTATGTAGGGACTTGTCTAGTTTGTTAGAAGGAAAAATGGAATTCATCCAATGTAGGATTATATCATCCCCTTCCTACTCCAAATAGACCATGGGAATGCCATAGTATGGATTTTGTTGTTGGACTACCGAAGAACAAGTAAGGAATGGACATCATCTTTGTAATTGTTGACAGGTTCAGCAAGATGGATCATTTTGTACCATGCAAGACCACACATGATGCTTGTTACATAGGAAATCTGATCTTTAGAGAAGCAGTACATATACATGGATTGCCTTTGAGTATTATATCTGATAGGGACTCCGAGTTTATGAGTCATTTTTGGAAAACTTTATGGCAGAAGCTTGGTACAAATCTTTCTCTTAGCTCAGCTTATCATCCACAAGCCGATGGTCAGACTAAAGTGGTGAACTAAAGCCTAGGTAATATTTTGAGATGCCTTACCAAGGAGTATGGACAATCATGGGATCAGTTACTTGCTCAAGCAGAATTTGCCTACAATGATACAGTCAATAGGTCCACTGGAAAGAGCCCTTTAGAAATTGTGTATGGGATTCATCCTAGGGGTATATGTGAATTAAGGGATCCTGGTAGAAATATAGAGAGGAGTGGGTATGCTAAAGATTTTTTTCAATCTATGAAGGAGGTCCATGACTCAGTTAAAACAACATTGATAGAGAGTACAAATCATATCAAGCAGAAGACAAATGCAAGGAGAAGAGATGTTAAATTTTAGGTTGGAGATTTGGTCATGGTGCACCTCAATAAGGAAAGGTTGTAGAAAGGAGTTTCAAGTAAACTCTAGATGATGAAGATAGGCCCTTGTACAATATTGGCAAAATATGGGTCTAAATATTATAAGGTTGATCTTCCTCCAGACATAGGATTATCTCCTATTTTTAATGTGACAGATTTGGTATCCTATAAAGGACCACTTCTTGAAGGAGATTCTGATCTCATAGGATATACTAAGGATCTCAAAGTACTTACACTTCCTGTTACACCAAAATTGAAGGCAGACATGATTCTGAATTCAAGAGTTGCCAAGCAGCCTAGATGACAGACCTATATGGAACATCTGGTCAAATGGAAAGACAAAGCTGGTTCAGAGGCTACATGGGTATAGGAAACCAATTTTAAGAAGTTGGGCATCAATCCTAAATTACTCCAATCACCTGGAAGTTGATTTTTTTTTTTTTTGGGAGTATGGTGCAAGAGCACCTAAGGCTAGGAACATTTCTAGGATAGAAGGTGTTTTTGGTTTGTAAGGTGTCTTGTTCTACCATTCTTGTAATGACTAAGGTTAGCCCGTGAACAAACACCATAGTTGCTTAGGTAGATGTTTCCTAGTTAAGATGTGTGTTGAGGTATCTTATAAACATCTAGAAATGCAACACGGCTCTAGCAAATGAAGATCGATTCTTTGCAGTCAAGTTATACTGATGCTCGGGAATCTTTGTCAGTTTTTGTTCGTCGGTGTTTCTTGTTGGTATTTCTCGTTGGTGATGTTCGTCGACGATGTCCGTCAATTTTTTTTTATCGGCAATGCTTTTTGGTGATGCCTATCAGCATCTATGTTTGTTTTCGGGTTTTCTATCTAATGCTCAGGGTTGGAAACTGACGATGTTTTTGTTGTTTAGAAAGTTAACTCTGGCACTCGATAATGTCAGCTGAAGACCCAGGAAACATGGGATGTGACGTTTGTGACCAGTTGGATCATTTGCAATGACTCTCTACGTGTCATTTTTTATTGATATGATCAAGGACCCTTATTCTTGTTCTGGAAGGGTCATTTATTGCTCATTTTGGCCGCCTATGTAGGGTGGTTGAAATTGTCCACGAGTATCAGATATTTTTGATGGTTGGATATATAGATAAAAAGATTTTGTAGTTAGAAGGAGAATGAGAGATGATATAGATAGAAGGAAAAATATATCATCTTGTAATAGATTAGTTCTTGTAAATAAAAAGAACATACTTAATGGATTCTGTGTGCAGTGTGTATTGTCATGTTCTTTAGGTTGAACCCGTCGGTTTATCTTTGAAGAGGGACCTATCCTTATAGGTTCCATAGCATGAAATAGTAGCTTTACGATGTAAGCCTAGTCTAGGGAACTTGAGGTTAAGATCTTAGTGAATTCCTCAAGCTAGGGTAAGATAATACCCTATAAGGTCTGTGCAAGAGACCTTAGAGAAGAGTCAAGCTGACTCTTGGTAACAACTGGACCTGGGCCTTACATCACTCCTCTCCTTAGAAAGTGTTTATATGGGTTAGAATTAATTCTAGACACCTTCTTGGACTTTATTTGATCCTATTAGGATAGGGTATCAATACTTTCTTAAATGATTTCCAAACTCTTATGGAAACTTGTCTTTTAGGCCTAATTCTCTACTAGCCCTATTTGACTAGTTTTTCCCTCTTTGTTCTAAACTTTCCCAAATAAAACCAAAAAAAAAATGATATTCAGATACTCTTTTCCAAAGCATGAAATATTTTGTAGGTCTTATAGTCCTAAGGTCTCCGTACAATGGATTTATAAAATTAAGGACAACTAGGGCTAATTGGGCTATTCTGGACCAGTCAAGTGACTTTTTCTTCAAAAGGTACTCAATTGGATTGGGAGAGGCATAATTTTATTCTAGGGTAACTTTATAACCCCAATGAACACAAAACCATTCTTGGTTTCACTCTGTCAATCCTACCCCTGCATTAAAACACAAAAATATCACTGAAAGACACCTAACCGGATACACAAGACTCGCCTAGGGCTTGTCTTTAAAAACAACTAAAATTATTCTTGGAGACCCTCCATCCATATGTACACTATAAAAGGGCTCCCCTTCCATATTCCACAAGGCTGTGATGAAATGCATTGTGGGGTTCTATGGGGGAGACATTTTACCAAAAATTGTCCTGATAAACCAGTAACTAGCTAATTAACAAAAGAATTTACAAAACTACTCTACTAAACACTAAGAAAATTAAAACCAAAAAAAAATGAACTCTAACTATCCTAAATAAAATAATCCAACTCTAAATTGAGTGATTAAATCCATTCAAGAACACTTGTAGGCAAAAACAACTAATAGTTCACTGAAAATAGTGTACAGAGCAACTTCACAAAATTTGAATTACTGCTCCACATCAGCTAATATTGGGAAATGGGCCTCCTCATGGGTTAATATGATTTACCCATGTTTTTAGGTAGTTACAATAACTACCAAGCCCCAAAAATCAAATTGAATCATTTCTTGACAATTTTGTCATGCAACTTTGCAAAGTTGCAAATGTTGTCATGACAACATTTTGACAACTTTTTCAATTTTGCTTCTAACTTAGTTTTATGACCTCAAACCTATATCAAATGATGTAAAAAAAACATAGAGGATAGTTAGGCTCAAATACAATCTTCCCTAAGACTTTTAAGCTTTTAGACCCAAATTCCCAACTTTAGGCTTTCAAAAGCACTAAACTCTAGCATAACAAAAAACAACTAGAATGGATTGATCTAGTCTAGTCCATCTAGACACTAACTCACAAGACCTCCTAAGGAATACAAAAACACTCCTAACCTTGATAGGGTAAGAGCAAGCCACAAAAAAAACTTAGAACTAGGAGATAGCCTAGGTTCTCCTGCACCACAGCTATACCATGATCTACATATGGTTGTGTACCATGGGGTGCACAACATGGGTACAGGTGTTACTTTCCTACTGGTGTGGATGTGGGAGAATATCACTGTGCTCCAACTGATGAAATTTCAAGAGCCTCTAAAGCTAGGGGATCCCTATTTCTATGGGTATCAGCTACTACTGAGGTATACATAAGTGGGATAGCTGGGGTATTGGCGGAAGCTTATCGATGAGATCTAGTTTTTTTGTTGGACACCATACAGAGAATGTGAGCCATGGGGAGTCGGGGAGTGGAAGATAGGGGTGAAGGATGGGTAGGAGTAATCTTTATACCTCACATTTTTGGAGACAAACTATTATCTTCTGGGGAGGACCATCCACCAGATAGAAAGGTATAGACCCTCTCAGGTGATGCGACAATTTGGATTACAGTAGGGGGTGGTGGAAGAGGATCTTCTACATCCTCATTTCACTAGGGAGCTAGGAGTCTGGGGGAAGTAAAAAGATTCCCTTACCATGAGGACCACATGGAGGGCACTAGAAAAAGTAGATTGGGTGGTTAGTACTGACGTGGATGATGTCAGTACCACTACATACTATGCATCCTAGTGGGTTGTATATGTACTACTACGACTGACCAATCCAGCATAGGTGGCCACCCATGAGTACCCGATAAAAGACATGGACATGGATGACAAGATAACAGTAGGATATTCCCTAGAGACATCATCGGCTAGGTAGAGGAGGGCACCATAGAGGAGATGGGTATGTGCACACACTAAGGAACAAGTACAGGAGCTAGGACATGCACAGGGAAATGGAGAGGGAGAGCAGGATGGACAGGGACAAGGGCCACTAGGCAAGGGATAGGTATAGGTAGCCCAGGTACCTATACAAGGACAAGTGCTATAGGGGCCATAGGGGCCACTAGTAGAGTATGTGTCACAGGAGGTATATGACACACTTGTCATAGAGAGAGATAGTCTGGAGATGGAGATGGGATGGATACAGGAGATTTCATCCATATCACAAGTTTTGGTGGCCAATGTTCAAGC
Organism: Thuja plicata; assembly: GCA_018584345.1. Taxonomy (NCBI): domain Eukaryota; kingdom Viridiplantae; phylum Streptophyta; class Pinopsida; order Cupressales; family Cupressaceae; genus Thuja; species Thuja plicata. The sequence goes on along the minus strand of MU224975.1, from coordinate 2,959,582 downwards.
AGAGTTGGCCTGGGTTCAGGAGGTACTAGCAGCAAAGACTCTATGAGGTGAAATGGAAGAGCGTGCACTAGACAACTTGCATGGGATATTTGATGTTGGAGAGTTCTCCTAGGAGGAGGTTATGTCACAGGATGTCACCAAGCTACAGACAGAGATAGACATGCTTACCGACCAGCTAGGGGCCCTAACAAATCAGATGGATTAGGCTATAGGGAAGGTGATTGTATTGACCTTGGAGAGGGATATGACACAAAGGTGAGAAGAGACATACAAGGCTAAGAGAGATATCAATCAACATGCAGACAGTGTAGTGGGGATGGAACAGGTAGTATTTGAGGCCTTTTTCGCACAAAGAGATGCAGACATGACATGTAGAGAGGGAGGATATTACCGAGCTCTATATCATAGGGCAGTGCTTGAGGGTCAGTAGTAGCCCATATACATAGAGAAAACTTGATCGCAGAGAACAGGGTGGGCTTCACAGGAATTAGTGGGGATGTCACCTCATCCACCAGGCCATGGAGGAGGTGAGGGACCATCACAGCCACCCACATGATTCATCAGGTGGTCATGACACACATTTTTGTATTTTAGGATGAGATGAGATGTATATGCATACTAGCACCTAGGTGCATTGTTGATGTATTTATTTATGACAGACTCTTGTACTTTGGATATGGAGTTTTATATGTGATGATTGAGTTTATAATATTTTGTTGAGATTTATGATGTATGATGCATATGCTTATATGAGTACTGACATTGATGTTGCAGGATGTGATGATGTATAATAACGTGCAATGATATATGATTTATATGCTATGTTGTGTTTATGAAGGATGAGATGTGTATATGCATGTATCTAGATGTATGTCATGCAGGATGCGATGAGTTGATTTATTTATTTGTATTTTATATGATGAAATGTAATGAATGTACACAAATGTATGGATATAAATGAATTAATAAATGTAATGAACCTAATGATAATGCAATTATGATATGAAAATTCAGGGATGCATCGTGATATAATGAATGCAAAGAGACCCATGTTTTTGGTGTGTGCCACTTTTGACTAATAAATTGAATAGGTAGAGCATAAAGGATCATCCAAAGAATGAATGGTTGGGGAAGTTAGCATGATGGAAGCTCAAAAACTTAGTGTGATAGTAGGGAGATGAGACAAGACAAAAATATACAAGGACAAGATCGAGAGACTATACACAAGCAATATGTACAAAAATCTTTTGAGGACGAGATGCGATTGGATCTTGCTATTGATGTGTGTGATAGGTTTGAACACCCAGGGAATGTGGGTTTGGGAATGAAATGGAGCCAAAGGATGGATGGAGGAGGGAATGAGGTTTTGATAGATAATGATGTAGTCCACTATGTGTGACACTTGTTTACCAAGTTTTCATCACCCATACTTTCCCATGGCGCCTGATTGCCAAGTTTTCACCATTCGCGGAATGATTTATCTTTACTCTTTTTTTGTATTTTTATTTTTTTTATTTTTTTGATGTTGTCCAGGTGCCTGTTTGCCAGGTTTTCACCAAGAAAACCATTTTTTAGATTCTTTTTCTGCATTTTAGCACTTTTTTTTAGGACTTTTTATATTGTTTTTGTATTTCTTCAGGACTTTTTATACTTTCTTTGTATTTTTTCAGAGATTGGGATATATTTCTAGTCTTCAGGCATGGAAGTGCCTGAGATGAATGATACTGATGGGATCATTCAAAGGATATCCTTTAGGAGTGGAGAGTTGATATTCCCCATAACCAAAGGATGTAGTAATGATATAAGGGCCCTGTCATGTGACTTCAAATTTGCCCTTCTTTTTATGATATGTGCCTACCTTTTGATTCTCTTGAAGGACTAGATCTCCCACTTGGAATTTTCATGGGCAAATCTTTTTGTTGTAGCTTCTCTCAAGGATATTTTGATATACAACAAGGTGATCATATGTCTGTTGGTGTTTCTCATCTAATAGATCCAATTGTGTAAGCTGTGCCACATGATAGTCTGCATATATAATCATGTCCTTGAGTGACACACGCAATGATGGTAGTTCAACTTAAATGGGTAAGACAACTTCAACACCATAGACAAGGGAATATGGAGTGGTTCCTTTGGGAGTGTGATAGGAAGTATGATACACCTAGAGGGCAGGGTTAATTTGGAGGTGCCAGTTGCGACCAATATCATTGAAAACATTCTTGAGGATCTTGAGAAGGGTTTTATTGGTTTCCTCAGCTTGGTCATTACCTTGAGAAAAATACAGACTAGAATAGAGAAGATGGATATGGAGGAATTCACACAGATCCTCTACATGTTGGTTTTCAAATAGTGTTCTATGATTTGTGAATATAGTGGAGGGGATTTCAAAGCAATAGACAATGTGGTAGAGGATTAACTTTGAAACCTGGACACCTATAGTGAGGGTGAGTGTAATTACTTCAACCCACTTTGTAAAATACTTCATTGCTTTAATTATGTATTTATGTCCTTCAGAAGAGAGAGGGGAAATCTTACCAATAAATTCTAAACCTCAAAAAGAGAAAGGCCAAGGAGGTGCAATGAGATATAGGTCTTGTGTAGGAGCATGAATCAGATTGGTATGATGTTGAAATGGTAAGCAGTTATTGACAAACTCACAGGCGTCATGTTCCATTATGGGCCAATAGTATCTTGCCCATAAAATTTGTTTGGCTAGGACCATGCCACTTGTATGGGAACCACAGATCAAAGCGTGTACTTCTCGCAAATCCTAGGCGACCTCATTTTCATCTAAATATCTAGAGAGAACATTGTGATAGCCTCGACAATAAAGGGTGTTGGCTACAATAGTGTAGTAGGAAGCTCTTTGTTTAAGGTTCTGGCAATGGGTGTTGGTGAGATGGGGAGAGATGATACCATTTTGTAGATAAGTGTGGATATCATGGTACCATGGGGACTGGGGACCAACCAAGACACATGTGGTCTGAGTCATTGTTCTCATAGGTAGGCACATGAAGTTTCTCAACTAATAATTTATATTGCGTAGAGTCATGAGGAATCTCCAAGAGGGAGCCAATTATGGCCATTGCATTGGAAGCCTTATTTTTTTGTCTTGACAATTGTGTCATTTGTAGGTGGAGAAAATTATCTTTCATCTTGTCAACGATCTCCTCATAGGGCATCAGTTTAATGTCTTTTATTTGATACTCCTCCAAGACTTGTTTGATGATGAATTGGGAATCCATGAAGACATTTATGTCTGTGATGTTCCATTGGATGGCCATGTAGAGTCCTGTGATCAGTTCCTCGTATTCTGTAATGTTATTTGTGGATGGAAATCCCCATTTGAATGACATAGGGATGTAGTCACCTTGAGGTGTGATGAATAGTATTCCTTCCCCTGTGCCATGGGATGTGTAGGATTCGTTAAAGTAAAGTTTCCTGGTGGGTTTCTCTTCTACCATGCATAAATGTTCATCTAGGAATTTTGTGATCAGAGGATATGTGTCCACCAATGGTGCTTCTACTAACTGACCTGCGACGACTTTCCCTTTAATTGCCTTTATGTCCATGTATTGAATATCAAATTCGCTTAGAAGAATAAACCATTTTTCCATTTGACCAGTGAGGGTAGTCTTAGATAGTAGGTATTTGAGAGGGTCTACTTTTGAAATGAGCGTTACTATGTCACAAAGAATATAGTGGCAAAGTTTCTGAGTGGCAAAAACCACTGCCAAACATGATTTTTCTATAGGAGTATAATTGAGCTCATAACCTACTAAGGTTTGAATGATGTAATAAATGGATCTTTCTTTTCCCTCATAGTCTAATTAAGAAAGGAGTTCCCCTAGTGCTGTTGTAGTAGCATAAATATACAAGATGAGTGGCCAACCTGGTATAGGTGGTACCAAGGTTGGTGGAATTGCCAAATATTCTTTGATTTTCTCAAAACTCTTCTGACATTGAGGGTCCCATTTAAAATTGTTATCTTTACGCAGGAGATGAGTAAATGGTTGATGCTTATCTACTAATTGTGAGATGAAATGATGCACAAATTATAATTTACCTTGTAGGCTGCACAGTTTCTGAAGTGTTCTTGGTGGAAGCATTTCCATGATAGCTTGTACCTTTTTTGGATCTATTTCTATGCCTCTTCTGGATACGATGAACCCTAGGAGCTTTCCAGATGTGACCCCAAAACCACACTTCTTGGGGTTGAGCATTAGTCCATAATGTCTGAGCCAATCAAATACACACTTGAGCACATCCATGTGATATTCCCTTTTGATTTATTTGGATAGGATATTGTCCACATAATCTTTAATACTTTTGTGGATTAGGTCGTGGAAGATAATAGTCATGGCTCTTTGATAAGTTTCCCCTACATTTTTCAAGCCAAATGACATCATATTATAGTAGAAGGTACCCCAAGGGGTTGTAAATGTTGTCTTATGTTGATCTTCTTCTACAATACAGATCTGATTATATCCTAAAAAACCATCTATGAGAGACAACATCTCATTTCCAACAGTAAGATCTATGATCATGTCAATATTGGGCAAAGGTAAATCATCCTTTGGGAATGCTTTGTTAAGATCCCTAAAGTCTGTGCATATCCTGATTAAATTGTCAAGTTTGGATACTAGAATCATGTTGGAGATCCACTCTTAATAGTCAATGACATGGATAATTTTAGCTTGCAGAAGTTTTTCCAATTCTGCTTTGACCAATAATGCTACCTTGGGATGCATTTTGCAAATTTTCGGCTTTACTAGTTTGACATTTAGATCCATGGCTAGATGGTGAATCACCAAGTTAGGGTCTAATCCTGGAATGTCATAATAAGACCATGCAAATTTATCTATGGATTCTCATAAGAGAGCAATGAGATTTTTTTCTTCTGCTTCTATCAGGGATGCTGCAATGTAAGTGATGCTGGGATTTTATTCTGTAACCAGGTTGATAGGCTTTGTTTCTTTGATGAGGATAGATGAGTGCTTTATTTTTTAATCATGGATGAGAGGAGGAGGAGGGTCTTCATCCTCTGGCACCTTAGAGAGGTTTTCACTAGTGGGTATGCCTTTTTTCTTTACTTTTTTGCGATCAGATAGTTCCCTAGAGGGGTTTTCACTAGGGGATCAATTGTTTTCTTTTTTATTTTGGTTTTCTATGTCACTTTTGTGGCTGAGGGCCTCCTCTTCCCCAAGGTATGCCTTTGGATCCAATTTGTATACATGTGCTAATTCATGCCCCTAGTGAAATTCTTGTTCTATTGCTCCCATGATTCGTAGGAGCTCTTCCTCACTTTGGAATTCATCAATGTGTACGATGCTTGGTTGGTCCTAGTCTATGAGCTTGAGATGGAAAAGGGGAAGGTCAATGAAGTTTATGGCAAGTTGATTGAGGATAGAATTTCCCAGGAAATGTTTCTTCATCAAGGACATCATCATAGGTTATCACAATTTTCTCTTCTGGGATATCTTCAATTTCAACAATTCCACCCAGGGTATTGCCATAGGCATAGTTGTTTTCATTGGTGCCCCTAGTCATGGAAGAACTCATACCAAAGCCTTTATTCCTTTCTTGTTGGGTGGGTTCAATAGGATTTTTCATGTTGTGCTCTTCATAGCCTAAGCTGCCTCCTTGATAGTTCCATTTTTTGTAACCAGCTTGTGAGTTGTGGGATATTTTCCTTTGAAGTATTTGAGGAGACCATTTTTTGGGGGTGGAAGATCCTTATATAGACACCAATTAATGTTAGTGGTGTTGTATGATATCAGATTTGGGTACTATTTATGCATTTGATATTCATGTTTTTTCACTGATATCAATATATGTTTCTATGGAGAGAACAAACTAGTTATTTGACTAGAAGAAGTGTACAGACACTGTACAGATGGTTCAAAATGATAAAAGACAAGGATATAGAGAGAGATGTGTGATGACCTTATTCCTAAGGTCTCTTGACTTGAGCTCACATATTGGCGATGTTATAATAACTGAGAGGGAGGGGGGGGTCAATATGTGGCCTAAAAATTAATCCAATAAATCAACCCAAAAAATTATACCACATATATAAAACTCTAGTTATCTTCAATCCTACAAGATGTATGAATTTAAACAATCTTATCAAATAAATACTACTTGGAGTATACTATTTATCCCTTTTCTTAAGCTTTATGGAATAGCAGTCTATCTTTACTTAACTTTTACCAAAATATAGTAAATGACTTAGCATTTACCGATCAATCCTATTTTAGTCATCTGTAAAGAAAAAACATCAAAGTAATGAACCATATACACATTTAACACATGGATTTTCAAATTGGAAACCTTGTTAGGGGCAAAACACTTGCAATCGGTAACCCAAAATGTTCACTCTTCTGAAGTGAGCTTGGTGAAGAGCCAACCCTATTAAAGGTTACAAACACATTTTTAAGTGTGACCTTGTTAGAGGATTTAAGTTTAATAGTTTATCACTTGATATCTGGAAAACACTATGCTATCTTCATGAGAAACATTTTGATACTCCTTGGGATGTATCTCAATATATAAAGGATAGTTAAATCCTACTCTGTTAAGAGATTTTCTAAATCAATGGTTAAACTAAAAGAGTATATAATATGATTGTAAATACAACTTAAACTTGTAGATGTTTAGATCTATTGCAAGCTCATAATACCTCTTCTGATAAATATTTTCTTTTGTTCCTTTTCTCCACTTCTTTTTGCTTGGTGAATTCTATTGCTTCTCTATTGCTCGGTGTCCACAAAATTTTTATCTCTGTTCTTCAACTTGTTTGATCAGACCTATATGAAGACTTCTATATTCACTAGAATTATCTTCAACATCGTCTCTTTTTCATAATTAATGAATTGTCTCTTTTATAGACACAATTTCACTATTTCTAAGTCCTTGTCTTTCTTGTTCTTGATGTGATCCGCAAATCTTTCCATTCTTGCTTTAGTTTTATCCTGTAGATTTCTCCTTTTTTTCTGGAATAAAAATAGCTTTAAATCTTTAGCTTATTTTTAGATTTTAACTAGTAGATGAAAACAATGTAATCAAACATTTTATTCTATATTTAGCTCCTGTCATCTAAGTCTTTTTTTATTTCTAAAATTTAGTTTTGATTGGTGTTTAACTCCTTGTTTTCTTCGTCTTGACTTCAATTTTCCTTGGGCATATTTGTCCTTTGGGGTTGTCTGAGCATTGGGAAACAATGTGACTTTCAGTTCTTCTCGGGTATCACTTTGGTTTTGCTCAGTAAAGTGTGCTCGGGTATCACTGTGACTCTTCTTGGGGTTCTCTGTCTGTCGGTGTCTATTGTCACTTAGTGTATACTAAAATTTTATGCATTATTGATAACATAACCTTCATCTCTTTGGTTCTTTGAATTCTTTGATAATATGTATATGACCAATTATATTATATCAAGTTGACATCAATGAAAATACAATACATTAACTAGTTTAATCTCTTGCATTGACTTTTTGTAGCTTGGTGATCGTCAACTTAACATCTTCAATCATTCAATCAGTTATAGTTCTTCAATCTCTCACTTTGGCATTGCTGGAAACATTCTACATACTACTAATACAATATGAAATATATTAGTTGTAGTTCATCAATCTCTACCAAACTTATATTTCTATAACCAATACAAATGTATGACTCCCGCTAAGCTCTTCTAGCTTAGATTTGATTCTTGCAGAGTACTTTATTTAGTCTTTATTCCCTTCACTAGATAGATGTAGCAACTTCTGATTCTGTCTCTCCCTTTGTTGTAAAATCTCTTCTCCCTTTTTTGGATAGATATGCAGTGTTAAGTTTTCCAATTCTCTCCCTTAGATGGATATTTCTTTGAATCTTTCTCTAATGTTTTCTCTCCCTTTGACTGTTCCTCTCCTTGATGGACTTTTCTCTTCATATCTCTTTTTCCTTTGACAAAAATATATTTCCTTCAAATACTTCTGATAGATATTTCATATGGATATAATATTTTCCTTAAGTCATCTCTCCCTTTGGATACTTCTCTCCCTTTGACAGCAATGCCAAACTAAATCTTTCTCCCTTTTTAATATATTCCTTGAATTTACTTTCCATCAATAATAGAATTACTCTGGTGTTTGGTGCAATTAAGTACCTTGTTGTGTACTGATATATCATTGCAGTCCATTTCCATCTTGCATCACCATGAATGATCTTCTGGTTATGTGTAGGAAGATACAGCCTCCTATTTATCTTAGTGACCAATAGACAAGGGTCGGACCCCTAGTCTCTTTGTCAGGTACTCACATATATCTTTAGGAAATGGCTTTGTGAATATGTCTGCTAATTTTTCTTTGGATTGAACATATTCCAGTATCACCTCTTTCTCTTGTGCTTGTTCTCTTAAGTAATGACACTTGAAAGCAATATGCTTTGTCTTAGAATGCATGACTGGGTTCTTTGAAATATTTATTACACTTGTATTATCACAATAGATAACTACTGGTTCAATAATTTTCATATTCATACCTTCCAGTAATTGTTTGATCCATGAAATGTTAGAGAAATTTGTAGCAGCAGACACATATTCTACTTGTGTAATAGATTGTGAGATGCATCCTTGCTTCTTACTTATCCATGTGACAAGTTTGTCACCCATGAAGAATGCTCCTCCTGTTGTGCTCTTTTTTTCATCTATGTTTCAAGCCCAATCAACATCTGTATAGACTTGAAGCTCAAATTTTCCTTCTCTTTTATACCTTAAGCCATAGTCTTCTATATTCTTTAGATATCTTAGAATTATTTTTACAACAGTCATGTGTGATTCCTTATGACTAGCAGAGAATCTTGCAACTATTCCAAGTGCATGTGCTATATCTGGTCTAGTATGTACAACATACATGATTTTTCCAATCATAGATCTATATGGGGTTTGATTTACCTCAGTTGACTTGTCTTCCTTTGTCATCTTGCATCTGGTTTCCATAGGTGTTCCAACTTGCTTGGATTCCTCCATCTTGAATATCTTGAGAATTTCCTTGATGTATTTGGTTTGTGTGATGTATATGCCTTCATCCTGTTGAAGAATTTGTAGGCCAAGAAACAATTTGATCTCCCCAAACATTGACATCTCAAACTATTTTATCATTTCATTAGTAAATGAATTACATAACATATCATTACCTCCAAATATGATATCATCAACAAATATTTCAGCAATTAGAATGTTATCATCATTATCTTCTTTTAAATACAGATTAATATTTTCACTTGTTCTTACAAATCCAATACTTATGAGATAGAAGTGAATTCCTTCATACCATGCTCTCAGTTCTTGTTTCAATCTATACAAGGCTTTGTGTAGTCTACAAACCATGTTCATCTTGTTAGGATCAACAAACCCTTCTGGTTGTTCAATGTATACCTCTTCTTCTAGTATTCCATTTAGGAATGCAAATTTGACATCCATTTGATATACCTTGAATCCCTTGAATGCAACATAAGAAATTAGAATTCTTACTCCTTCTAGTCTATAAATGGGTGCAAATGCTTCTCCATGGTCAATACCTTCTTCTTGTGCATACCCTTTGCATACTAATCTTGCTTTGTTCCTTGTGACTTGTCCATTCTCATTCAGTTTGTTTCTGAATATCCATTTGGTGCCAATGAAATTATTGTCATCCAGTCTAGGTACTAATGTCCATGTATTATTCTTCTCAATCTTCTCTATCTCTTCATTCATATAAATAACACATTCTATATTCTAAAGTACAGTATTGACAGATTTAGGCTCAAAATCAGAAATTAAACATCTAGTGTTCAGTGACTTACTTCTTATTCTCATTCTCGCCCTTTTGTCTCTTATGAGCTGGTTCTATGGATGGTGTCTTCTAACATACTCAAAAAGTACCATTTCAATGCTTTGTTCATCATTCTGTTCATCATCTTGAACTTCATTTTGATCTCCATCGCTCGGTGCATCATTTTGAGCAATTTCTTGATTTTTGGTGTTTGCAGCCTGATGCTCAGGTGCATTATTCTGTCGCTCGGAAGTGATACACTATTTCTCAGGCAGAGTGTTTGGTTATTCACTATAAACAAACCTGTTGTAGTCTTCTTATTCTTTTCTTCTTTCCTCATCATTTTTCTTAGCAAATTCATCTATTTTGACATTTGCTGATTTTGTTAGAGGATTTGTTAAGACATTTATAAGCCTTGATTTTGGTATAAAACCCTAGAAATATTCCTTCATCACCTTTAGAGTCAAGCTTTCCATTTCTATGTTCTTTCAAAATATATCATTGACTTCCAAAAATTCTGAGGTAACTTACATTTGGTGTATGTCCATACCATATCTTATAAGGTGTCTTTTTGGTGTCTTTCTTTAGTTGAACTCTATTCAATATGTAGACAGTAGTGCTGACAACTTCTCTCCAAAAATTTTGAGTGATGCCTTTCTCAATCATGATGTTCTAGCACAATCAACAATGGATATGTTCCTTCTTTCAACAATCCCATTTTATTGTGGTGTTCTTGGTGCACACACCTATCTTTTAATAACATGCTCATTATAAATGTTACTGAATTCATGAGAAATAAATTCTCCTCCTCTATATGATCTTAAGCATTTTAGTTCTTTTCCACTTTGTTTTTCTACAGTAGCTTATACCATTTAAACATCTTGAATGCTTTTGATTTCTCTTTCAAGAACATAATAGTCATCATTCTAGAACAATCATCTACAAATAGAATGAAGTATCTGTCACCATAGTAGCTCTTAGTTCTCATTGGTCTACATAGGTCAGTATGGAATAATTCTAGAATAGCATTAGATGTGTAGGTTTTTCTCTTGAAACTAGACTTTGTCATTTTACCTTTTTGACAATTCTAACACATGACATGTTCAGGCTTTGACATGCTCGGTAAGCCTCTTACTTTCCTTTTATTGCTTATCCTAACTATGTTGTCAAAATTCACATGACACAACCTTTTATGCCACAACCATATGTCTTCGTTTCTAGCCAGTAAACAAGTGGTGTTAATATCATCAAGATAGAATAGGTTACCTTTTATTTTTTCACCAGTACTGATCAACCTTCTTGATTCATTAAAGATATTTGCCTTTTTGTTCTCAAATACAACTTGGTGACTTGTGTTATTCAGCTGTAAAACACTCAATAGATTATAGTTAAGTCCTTTCACCCAATATGCATTTTCCCATGTGATCAGATTATTCAACATTATGGCTCCTTTAACTTCAACTGGGCAAGGTGAGTCATTACCCATTCTTACTAATCCACCATTGTAATATTCAAATTTTCAAACTTTTCCTTATCTCCTATCATGTGGTGAGTACAACCACTATCAATAATCTAGACATCATTCTTACTAACCTTAGATATGAGTGCAGTTTCAACATACCTTTCTTCTTCATCTGAATTATCCTCCATAGCAACAAATACCACCTCAATATCTTCATCAGATTTGGTGTCAGTATCTACAGCTTTGTTCTCAGCCAAGTAACAAGATTTCTTTCTTTTGTCCTTGTAGTCTCGGTTGTCTCTTATGTCATATTGTCAATTTCTTTGGTTATATCTGTCATCATCTCTGTCAAACTTCTTTTCATAAGCTCTATCATTACTTTTGTCATCTTTTCTTTTGTTAGTACATCTAGCAGAAAAGTGTCCAATCTCTTTACAATTAAAACATACCAATGGTAATTTACCTTGGTATCTACCTTTGCCTCTCTGTAATCTTCTAGCCATTAGTGCTTCAATCTCATCAAGTTATTGGTCATCACTATCACTTTCACTGTCATTTCTCATAGTGTGTTTATGAATTGATTTACTTATGGTAAGACATTGTTGTCAAATTTGTTCATCTCAAATGAAATAAGTCTACCAATCAAACTATATAGAGTGACATTGTTATTTTCTACTACTCTCATTTCTTGTATAGTAGATACTCTAATAGCATAAACATGCAGTAAGGTTCTTAGGATTTTACTTACCACTGTTTCTTCTTCAAGTACATCTCCTACTCCTCATATAGCATTGACTACCTCTTTGATTGTGTAGCTGTACTGAGTGATGGTTTCTCCTTCTTTCATTCTTAGGTCATCAAAATTTCCTCTTAGGCTTTCTTCCTTAGAACTTAGCACATTTGCATCTCCTCCATGTACTAGCTTCAATTTGTCCCATATTTTCTTTGTGGTGGTGCATGTTTTGACATCTTCAAATTCAGCATCAGAGAATGAGGAAGCAAGTTCTACCATCATAGAATTATGTTCATGCTTTTCTCTCAATTGATCAAGTGTTGGAGGCCCAGTAGGTAACAAAAAATCACTATCTAAGTATTGAGTAACATCATTTCTAATACCTGATAGGTGGAGTCTTATCCTACTTTTCCATGATGCAAATTTGTCCTTTTTCAACTTAGGCACATCCCTTTTACTCATCTTGTGATCTTTTTCTTGACTCTTTAAACTCCCTTTCTAAGCAAACAAGATCTCATACCAATTGTTAGAATAACTGAGAGGGGGGGGGTGAATCAACAACCTCAAAATTAATCCAATAAATCAACCCAAACCTTTATACCACATATATAAAACTCTATTTATCTTCAGTCCTACAAGATGTATTCCTTTAAATAATCTTATCAAATAACTACTACTCAGAGTATATTGTTTATCCCTTTTCTTAAGATTTACAAAATATCAGTCTATCTTTACTTAACCTTTACCGAAATACAGTAAATGACTTAGTGTTTACCGATCAATCCTATTTTTATAATGTGTAAAGAAAAACATCAAAGTAATGAACCATATACACATTTGACACATGGATTTTTAACATGGAAACCCTATTAGGGGAAAAACCTCTTGGGACAGGTAACCCAAAATTTTCACTCTTCTGAAGTGAGCTTGGTGAAGAGCCAACCCTGGTAAAGGTTATAAACACACTGTTAAGTGTGACCTTATTAGAGGATTTAAGTTTAATAGTTTGTCACTTGATATATAGCATTCACTATGCTATCTTCATGAGAAACTTTTTGATACTCCTTGGGATGTATCTCAATATATAAAGGATAGTTAAATCCCACTCAGTTAAGAGATTTTCTAAACCAATGGTTAAATTGAAACAGTATATGATATGTTCATAAATACAACTTAAAATTGTAGATTTTTAGATCTATTGTAATCTCATAATACCTCTTCTGATCAATGTTCTCTTTTGTTCCTTTGCTACACTTCTTTCTTCTCGGTGAATGTTGTTGCTCGGTGTCCGCAGAAATTTTAGCTCTGTTCTTCAGCATGTTTGATCAGACCTGTATGAAGACTTCTATCTTCACCAGAATTCTCTTTAGTATCCTCTCTTTTTCATAATGAATGACTTGTCTCTTTTATAGACATTATTTCACCATTTTTAAGTCCTTGTCTTTCTTGTTCTTGACGTGATCCACAAATCTCTCCATTCTTTCTTTTAAATCTTGCTTTAGTTTTATCTTGTAGATTTCTCCTTGTTTTCTGGAATAAAACTAGCTTTAAATATCTATTTTATATTTAGATTTTAATTGGTCAATGGAAAAAATGTAATCAAATAGGTAATTCTATATTTATCTTCTACCAGCTAAGTCTTTTGTTGTTTCTGAACTTTAGTTCTGATCGGTGTTTAACTCCTTGTTTTCTTGGTCTTGACTTCAGTTGTCCTCATGTATCTTTGTCCGTCGGGGTTTTCTGAGCATTGGGCAACACTGTGACTTTTAGTTATGCTCAGGTATCACTTTGGTTCTTCTTGGTAATGTGTGCTCAGGTATCTTTCTTGGGTATCACTGTGACTCTTCTCAGGGTTCTGTATCTATCGGTGTGCATTGTCTGTCGGTGTCTATTTTCACTTGGTGTATACTAAACTTTTATGCATTAATGATAACATAACCTTTATCTCTTTGGTTCTTTGAAGTCTTTGACAATATCTGTTAGAATAGTCCCAAAGGATAACTGAGAGGGGGGGGTGAATCAATTATCAATAACTTTAATTCTTTTTCTTCTTTAACTTCAGAATACAACAAAGTAAATGCTTAATCAGATAACACAGTACACAACACACAATTTGATTATAGGGAAACCAAATAGTAAAAACCTCAGTGGGAATTAGTACCCACAATGAACTATACTTGTTTATAGTAATCCTTGTTAGAAGATATTTCAACCCTGTTAGGAGTTGTACTTTACAATGCAATAAGTATAGTGACCTGGTTAAGGGTCGAACCCTATTAGGAGTCTTTTATAAATAACCCTGTTAGGGGTGGTGGACTCACTGTCCAAAATCTCACTTCTTAATGGTGAAGGCTACAACCTTCTGTATAATAGATATACACTATATCTGATGATGAACTATAGAGTAGACCTGCTATCTTGATCAGTTCCAGTGTATTAAAATCTTTCACTTCTTCTTCACATAGACTCTTGATGAATGAACCACATCTGATATTTTTCTCTGTACATCTTCTGTCTCTTTTCATATCATTCACACTTAGTGTATCATAATTGACTTGATATAAGTATCTTTCTCAAAGTATAAGATCATGGGACATGTAAGACAACTCTTCATAAAATCCTTGTTGACTCTACTAAGCACGCAAGCATAATTAAAACCGTGCAAGTATAAACTAAATAGATGCGACGCTTCACTAAGTTGGCTTCACCAAATCTACTCAAACAACACGATCTTGATTTAATATGATAGGAACATTTAACCAAAGATAGTTAACTCATAACTAACCATGAATATATCCACGCATACCCTTAAGATAGGTGCAACTCAAGAAACATGTCAAATATGTCAGCTCTGTACAGATACACTTCCAGAACTGTAACTGCCAATAACAGAATTACACAACTTGATTGAAAAATCATATCTAGATCTACGTGTATGAACATAACATAATAAACATCTCAACAACATGTATCTAACCACGCAAGTCTTCATGTCAGCATTCTGATAAGTACATACAAAATTACTACTGTGTAGTATATGTTGTCATCAATGACAAACATACAATCAATCAAATGAACATAATCAAATCTCCAACAATCTCCCCCTTTGACATTGATGGAAAAATATGATATCAAAAACATCTTTTGTTCATGGTGTCCTCTTTCTTTTACAATCTTCTCAATATCCTCATCAAATATTTCTCTATGCTGCTGCAGTTCCTCTGACTATGTTTTTGTTCCACGTATATACTCCCCCAGAGTATATTCTCCCCCTTAGTACATAATCCCCCTTTGACATCAATTGCAAAGGGTACCATAGATCTTTAGGCACAGGTACTACTCTAGAAGTAGAGTAGTCAACCATTCATCAGTCACTTAATGACTGATTTTCTTGCTGCTTCTTCTAAACAGACTCAGGAGAGGGAATTACTCCCAACTTTTTCCTGAGATACTCAAAAGTATCCTTTGATAATGGCTTTGTGAAAATATCTTCCAGCTGTGCTTTGGTGCTTACATAGTCCAATTTCACTTTTTTATCTACAAACTTTTCTCTTAAAAAATGGTACTTGATCTCTATGTATTTTGTCTTTGCGTACATCACAGGGTTCTTAGACATGTTGATAGTGCTAGTATTATCACAGTGAATAAAAATAGGATAATCAACTTGAATGCCAAAGTCTTTAACCATCTGCTTGATCCAAACCATGGTTGAACAATTCAGTACTGCTGCAACATATTCAGATTTTGCTATTGACTGAGAAATACAGTTCTGCATCTTTCTTATCCAAGAAACCAAGCTGTCTCTAAGAAATACTGCTCCTCCTGAAGTGCTTTTCCTATCATCAATACATCATGCCCAATCTACATCTATATACACATGAAGTTTTACATTCTCTGATTTAGGATACCATAAACCATAGTCTATAGTTCCCTTTAGATATCTAAATATCCTCTTGATTTCCATTAGGTGATTCTTCTTGGATTCAGCTACAAATCTTCCAACAATGCCAACTACATTAGATATGTCAGGTCCAGATTGAGTTAGATAAATGAGTTTACCAATCATATATTTATACAATATCTTATCAACTTCTGTGGAATCATCATCTTTTGAAAGCTTTCTTCCTGTTATCATGGGAGTGCATACTGGCTTACAGTCTTCCATCTAGAAGGTCTTCAGTATTTCTTTCACATATTTTGACTGATTAATGAATATACCTTTAAATGTTTGCTTTAAATTCAGTCCCAAAAAGTATTTTATAGGACCAATCATGCTCATTTCAAATTCATTTTGAATTTCTTTTGCAAATGTTGTACTGATCTTGTCATTACCTCCGAAGATAATGTCATCAATAAATATGGAAACTAATAATAATCCATCAGGTGTCTCTTTTTTGAATAGGTTATAATCTGTTACTCCTTTCTTGAATCCAATCTTGGTAAGATAACCATCAAGTTTCTCATACCAACCTCTTGGGGCCTGTTTAAGACCATAGAGTGTTGTCTTCAATCTACATACCATATCTGGTTCATCTGAAAGATTAAATCCTTTAGGCTATTCTATGTAGACTTCTTCATTCAAGTCACCATTTAGAAAAGATGATTTTACATCCATTTGATAAACTTTAAAGTCTTTGAATGTTGCATATGCCAAAAACAATTTAATGGCTTCCAGTCTGCTCACTGGGGAAAATGTATTAGTGTAGTCTATTCCTTCTCTCTGCACATATCCTTTACATACAAATCTTTCTTTGTTTCTAACTAGTGTACCATCTTTATTCATCTTGTTTCTGAATACCCACTTGTTCCAATCACATTTTTGTCACTGGGTCTAGGGACAAATTCCCGTGTATCATTTTTAATTATATGATCTAATTCTTCTTTTGTTGCATTCTTCTAATCAGAATCATTACAAGCATCTTCAACACTTAAAGGTTCAATCTGTGAAAGTATACATACCACTTCATCCATTACCATACTTTTTGCTTTTGATCTAGTCAAAATACTGCTGCTCTAATCTCCAATGATATCATCTTTAGAATGGTATCTAAATGTGAATTTTGGAGCCTTAGGTGTGACTTCTTCTTCTGTAATTTGTGATTCTTCTCTTTTTGATTCAGGGTCATTGCATGAGACATCAATGAAATCAAAAATTTCTTCAATAACAGTATCTTTGCTGCTAGGCCTGGGTTCATCTTCAATCATAGGTGCATATTCATAGTATCTTTCTTGAACCATAAACTTTTCATCAATTTTTACATGAGTACTTTCAATTACATTTTTCAATCTCAGATTAAAACATCTATATGCTTTTCCTTTTGTAGAGTAACCAAGGAAAATACCTTCATCACTTCTGGCATCAAACTTACCAACACCAGCATCTCTCTTGATGTAGCACTTGTTGCCAAAGATTCTGAAATACTTTACTGTAGGTACATTACAAAACCAAAGTTCATAGGGTGTCTTATCTGCGCCTGGTCTCAATTGTGTTCTATTGATAGTATACACTGCTGTATTTACTGCATCTCTCCAGTAGGTGTGCACAACTTTCCCTTCAATCATCATAGTGCGCGATGTATCAAGTATAATCCTGTTCCTCCTTTCTAGAATCCCATTCTGCTGAGGGGTTATAGGGGCACTCAATTGTCTTTTAATTCAATTTTCCTCATAGTAATCATAGAACTGGTCAGAGGTGAACTCTCCTCCTCTATCTTTCTTCATAATATGATCCTGTTTGAGTAGGAACACATAAGTCTGTGTGTAATAAGTCCAATTTGTTTTCAGTTGAGTTTTTCTTGCTTCTGAAAGAACTCCTTACATGCTTACCCATAGCGCATTCCCTGCATATTGTGTCAACTAGTCTTGCAATACTAGGAAGGTCTCTGACTGCCTTGACATTACTTATCTATACTATGTTATCAAAATTGATATGACATAGTCTCTTATGCCATAACCAACTGTCATCTACTTTTGCAACAAAACAAATTACATCAGAATTGAGCTGAAAAACATTACCTTTTGTTTTGGAACCTGATGCAATCATGTCTCCATCCTTGTTGTTAATGATGCACTTGTTGTCTTTGAACTCTAGATGATAACCTTTGACAAGTAGCTATCCAACACTCAGCAAGTTATGATGTAATCCATCAACATATAGAACATCATCTGTCTTGTTCTTTCCATCCAAAGTGATAGAACCTCTACCTGTGATAGGTTTAGTCCTGATTGTTATCTCCAAATCTAACCATACCAACTTTGTATTTTTCTAAATGAACAAATATGTTTTTGTCACCTATCATATGATGGGAGCATCCACTGTCAATGATCCAATCGGTTCTGATGTCTGCTTTGCAAATTAAGGCTAACTCTTGTTCTTAATTTTCATCTACAATGTCCATTTCCTTCGAGCAACCTTTCCATGTCTCTAAGGGAAACGAATCCAATTTCATCTTCTCCTGAATCTTCATCAGTTACACCTTCTTCAGCATGATAGCATTCCTTCTTATATTTGGGTTTGTAATTAGATCTGAACTTCTTGACTCTTGTGGGACACTTAGATGCAAAGTGACTGATCTTGTTAGATGAAAAGCATTGGAATGGAAGTTGTCCTTCATATTTTCCTTTACCTTTCTTTTCTATTTTAGCAATCATAGCAATGATTTATTCTAGTTCTTCATCAACTTCTTATTTCACATTATGACTGGAGATGTGTAAGGATTTCTTACCATGGACTGAGGCTTTGAAAGTTGTTTCACTTTTAGGTTCAGTCTTCAATCTTGATATCTCAAATGTAGAGATTTTGCTGACCAAAGTCTCTCTCTTGAATTCTTGTGAGAATTGCATGGTTTCCTCTAGAATACTTACCTTGTTTTCATAGTATGATGTTAAAGTGGTTAGCAACTTGTCCATTATGTATTCTTCTGATATTTCTCCACCATTATTTCTAATTCCAGAGATTGCTACATTTATCCTTTGATTGTAAGCTCTAATGTTCTCTTTAGGTAACATCTCAAGACTGTTGTATTTCTTTTTCCATGTCTTCCTGCGTGCATTCTTTTCTTAAATATAACCTTCAAACATATCTTCTAAATACTTCCATATGGTATATGCTCAATCAATTTTCTTGATCTCAGAAAATTCACCGTCGGATAAGGTGCTGATTAGGGCTTCTTTAGCAATAGCATTATTGGTAAATGTTTCCTTTTTTCTATTAGTAGCATGATCCTTTGCAAGGTCTTGCAGAGATGGAATTGCAACTTCTTGTGTAGCAATTTTAAAGATCTCAAAGCCAACTCATTGTAGATATGTTATCATTTTATTTTTCTAATCCAGATAATTTTCTCCATTGAACTTAGGGATTTCTTTTCTGAAGTAAGACATCTGATCTACCTTAAGCTATTAGGCTTCTTCTCCAAGCCACTTGGATCTGATACCAATTGTTAGAATAGTCCCAAAGGATAACTTAGAGGAGGGGGTGAATCAGTTATCAATAAATTTAATTCTTTTTCTTCTTTAACTTCAGAATACAACAAAGTAAATGCTTAATCAGATAACACAGTACACAACACACAATTTGATTATGGGGAAACCAAATGGTAAAAACCCTGGTGGGAATTAGCACCCACAATGAAATATAATTGTCTATAGTAATCCCTGTTAGAAGATATTTCAACCCTGTTAGGAGTTGTACTTTACAATGCAATAAGTATAGTGACCTGGTTAAGGGTCGAGCCCTGTTAGGAGTCTTTTACAAATAACCCTGTTAGGGGTTGTGGACTCACTATCCAAAATCTCAATTCTTAATGGTGAAGGCTACAACCTTCTGTATAACAGATATGCACTATATCTAATGATGAAATATAGAGTAGAACTGCTGTCTTGATCAGTTCCAGTGTATTACAGTCTTTCACTTCTTCTTCACATAGACTCTTGATGAATGAACCACATCTGATATTTTGCTCTGTACATCTTCTATCTCTTTTCGTATCATTCACACTTAGCATATCATAATTGACTTTCTATAAGTATCTTTCTCAAAGTATGAGATCATGGGACATGTAAGACACCTCTTCATAACATCCTTTTCAGCTCTACTAAGCACACAAGAATAATTACAACCACGCAAGTATAAACTGAATAGACATGACGCTTCACTAAGTCGGCTTCACCAAATCAACTCAAACAACACAATCTTGATGTAATATGATAGTCACGTTTAACCAAATATAGTTAACTCATAAAGAGAAATGAATATATTCACACATACCTTGAAGATAGGCGCAACTCAAGAAACATGTCAAATACATTGGCTCTATACAGATACACTTCCAAAACTGTAAATGCCAATAACAAAATTACACAACTTGCCTGAAACATCATATCTAGATTTGTGTGTATGAACATAACATAATAAACATGTCAACAACATGTATCTAACCACGCAAGTCTTCATGTAAGCATCTGATAAGTACATACAGAATTACTATTGTGTATTATATGTTGTCATCAATGACAAACATACAATCAATCAACTGAACAGAATCAAATCTCCAACAATATGTATATGACCAATCAGATTATATCAAGTTGACATCAATGACAATATAATACATTAATTGATTTAATGTCTTTCATTAAATTTCTACAGTTTGGTGATCATCAACTTAACATCTTCAAACATTCAATTAGTTATAGTTTATCAGGTGATGTTAGAGATGATTTAGTGAAGACTAGTTTCTGGACTCTGATAGTAATGCTTGACAGATTAGGTCTCTGTATTTTGCATATATCTTATAGATGAAGATGTTTCAGTGTATACGAGCTTATGGGATGTTAGAGGACACATTACAAAAAAAATTTGTTGATCCATAGTTGTGAGAGTATTGATGATGTCATTTGTGGCGTGTATTTGTGAGGAGACCTATTTGGTGGCCAAATTTAGACATGTAGCATGTATTATGGATTGTGAGCATGAATTGTGGATCTTGGAATATAACTGATGTATTTAAAATTGATGTTTACTTGTTATAGGTACTGTGTGTATCTTAGCAAGGGGTTAAACAATTATTTGTATACTGGGAAAGCCTAATTGGCTGACCTAATTAATTATTTGTGTATTGGGAAAGCGTAATTGGCCGACCTAATGAATTATTATAATAGGGTATATATGTGATATCTTTTTCTTTTGAAAAGATGTGATAGTGATTGAAAAGGTAGAGAAGTGTGAAAGCTGCGAGATTTGTTGGTTGTTGGATGTAGAGCAGAGTTTGTGATAAAGAATACTTCATTGGAACTGACCAAGAAAAGATAGCTTCTATCCGAAAATTCACTAGATTGTATATTTTCTATATACACTTGTTCATATTGTAAATCCTTGTGGGTGGCATTAACCTTCTTTGGGAAGTGTGCCTAGGCAGTCAGCCCACTATTACTCTTGATTCCTAACAGGGTCTATCCTGTAACAGGGACTGTGTACTGTAATGTTGTAATAAGCTCCTAACAGGGCTAAATATTTTAATAGGGATACTATAATCTTAGTAGATCATTTGTGAGTGCTAATTCCCACAGGGGTTTTACCTTTAACAGGGTTTCCTCGACAAAAATTATTGTGTTATTGTTTTGGCATTTATTGTGTTATCATTTGCATTGAAGTTTTGGTTTATAAATATTAAATTTTAATATTTTGTATCACAATTGATTCACCCCCCTCCCTCTCAGTTGTTCTTGTGGACTGTTATTCCTAACAATTGATATTAGAGATACTATTCCTTAGAGAGAAATATTAACAGCTTGAGGTGATCCTGAAGATGACTTACTACAGGAAGGATAGTATGAAATTTTATCTTGGAAACTTTGACAATTGGAAGAACAAGATGAGAACACATTTTCTATGTTTGGGAATTAACTACTGGATGATCACGAAAAAGAAGGAAAAGATAGCGACTGAAGATGAATTGGAGAAGGCTACTGAAGATAATAAGAAGTTGTTTTTATGTACAATCTAGTCACATGGGATTCATTTATTGTCACACTTTCTAAAGGTGAATTCATACAGGTAAAAGACTTGGATTATGCACATGAGATTCAGACAAGATTGGAAGCACTATATATTGGAGATAAGTTTACTGAACATGCAAAGCTACAAAACTGGAAGACAAAGATGGAATCAATGAAGATGAGAGATGATGAAAACATTAGGGTATATGCACAAATAATGACTGAGGTGGTTACTGGAATCAGAAACTATGGAGGTATTTACAGTGAGAAAGAAGTGATTGTGAAGATACTCAGATCTTTGACACCTATATACAAAAATAAAGTACAAGCTATAGAGTAGATTATACCTTTGACTCCGAACTTCACTAGAGATATGTTTATTGGGAAACTTACTACTTTTGAGGCCACATAATTAGGAGATCCTTTACCTAAATTAGAGTCATCATTCAAGGCGACTGTCCATAGATACAAAAAGACTTTATCTGAAATTGCGAAGACCAGCAATGGTGACTTGAGAGAAGAGCTTGGAGACTATGCTGGTGAATGGGAACAGATTCATGAGGAATAAAGATAGATGAATTGGAAGCCCTGATCACTAGAAGAGAAAAGAGAGGTAAGGGTAAATTTGAAGGCAAATTACCTTTGAAATTTTTTTCATGTAACAATATTGGTCATTTTGAATCTCGATGTCCTAGAGGGGTTCCAAAGCATAAACCTAAGTTTTACAAATCTAAGTATTCAAAACACAAGGAATGATATTAGGCTAGTGGAGGCATGTCTAATGATGATGATGATGATGGTGACTACAATGAAATTGGATTTATTTCTATTAAGGATGATGAGCCTATATGTGAAGAAAAAGCCTTAGTGTCTTGTGTTGAAAAAAATATCAATGGGTTATAGATAGTGGTTGTTCAAATCATATGAATGGAGATAAAAAAAAGTTTGTGAATCTAAAAAGATATGATGGTGATTTTGTTAGATTTGGTGAAAATACTCCTAAGCTTATCATTGGAGTTGGATCTATTTCTCTGGATGGAAATACTAATACTGACAATGCATTACTTGTTGATGGACTTAAGCATGATCTGTTGAGTGTTGGGAATTTAGTGCACAAAGGTTATCAATTGAAATTCATTGATGAGAAATTCTCTATCAGAAGTAAATGAGGAGACTTGATCACATCAGGTACTAAATCTAGAGGTAATGTATTTGAATTGAATACATCTAAAACTTCTTGTTTTATTGCAAAGGTTAATGAAAGTTGGCTATGGCATAGAATATTTTTTCATGTTAACTTTGATAAAATTGTGAAGGAAAGTATGAATAATGTTGTAAGAGATCTACCTAAGATTGTGAAACCATCTAACACTATGTGTAGAGAGTGTGTTATGGGGAAGTAGACTAGAAGCAATTTTAAAAGCAAATCTTATTCAGCAAAAGGGAATTTGGATCTGGTGCATACAAATGTATGTGGTCCTACAAGAACAAGATCTTATTATGGTGAAAGGTAATTTACACTTTTTGTTAATGAATTTTCTATAATGGTGTGGGTTACATATTTGAGAGAGAAATCTGAATCACTTGAAAAATTCAATTTATTCAAAGAAAAATTTGAGAATGAATATGGTTTGAAGATAAAATGTTTGAGATCAGACATAGGTGGTGAGTTTACATTAGATTTATTTAATACCTACTGTGAAGAGCATGGAATATACAGATAGACATCTGCACCTAGGACACCACAACAGAATGGGATAGCAAAGTGAAGGAACAAAAAAATATTAGATGCTACGAGAACTATGCTACTGGAAGGAAGTGTATCACATGTTCATTGGAGAGAAGTCGTTGGTATAGTTGTGTATGCCTTGAACTGTCTTGCTTAACCTTTACGGTGATCTCCCAGTCGCCAAATGTTTAACTTCTGTTTCAAGACTACGCGACAATGCCTAGTCACCCAGTCGGGAGATATGAGTCCTGAGCTTTGGACTTTACCTTAACAGGTCTTATGTGCCCCTTTTCCACTTCTGATGACTACACGACATACCTTAGTCTCCAAGTCAGGAGGACTTTTCCCCTGGGGCACCTTTCTTCTCAGACTTCGCGACCACCGTTGGATCTTCTGATCTTTTCATCTTATGGTTGTCGCTTAATCGCCAGATGTTTGAGCATGCCCCTTAAATTTTTCTCAAACACCGTGACTGAAGGGGAAGCATCCTAGTCTCAAAGTCGCTGAATCCACTTTCTCCTTCCGGTGATCAGGCGATAATCTTTTAGCTTCCATCCGCCTTATGACACATGTCACTCGATCACTGGTTCACTTACTGCATATTGAAGAACTGAGTCATCATCCTGTTCTAGCAACATCCTGACTGCACTTTTCTGCAAACCTCAAACGGTTAGTCGCAAAGTCTCAGAAATAATCTCTTAACCGCTGTTCTATTTTGAGACTACGCGACTGAAGGCCTGACTTAACTGTTAACTTTTACTTGATCTGGCGATAACGCGACATGAAGTAATTATGAAGTCTAAAGACACTTTCATAACTGTTAAGAATCTGTCGTGATCACCTGACTGAGCAGTGGGTCCCTTCTTCATAGAGCCTTATGATATAAGTATCCTGCGACTACCCGACTACGAAGAAATCGCTAATTCTCAGAAGGCCAAAGGAATATTTTGATTATAAACGAGACCACGCGACTGAAGGAAAATGCAAAGTCGGGGAGACAATTGGAATATTCGCTCAGGGTAATGCGACGAGGTGACCAAAATTAAAACACATGCCTTAAGTAGAATGATAAAAGTAACTGCAAAATAGAAGCGCCAAGACCTAGGGTTTATTTTCATCATTTAACATTGGAAGACTAAGGGTTTTCAGGGTTTTGCAAATGGAGCCAGGTTTAGACTTAAAAACCTGAAAACATGACAGTGGTAAGGCCATACTGAACAAGGGATAGCTAATTTGAGAACACCATTAATAACTTGGATGCACCCTTCAATCTATCTGAAAAACATAACCAGCTCCATTTTATTGAGCTAGGAAATAAAATGGGTAACATTTCTGGTGACATATGCGTGATGCTTGCCTTCTAAGAATATCAGACCAGCTGCCTATACTATCCATTGGGCACAGAGTCACTTATATGGCCAAACTTCTAAAAAACACACTCTCCTTCCAAGTTGTTGTAGTTAATTAGAGTTCTATGAGGGAGGTATGTACAATGTGCAGCAGTGGATACATGTTTTCACCGTTTCATATGATATGATGGATGCCTATCTCATGCAATTGTAGCTCACTACAGCAGCTGGCCCCTTCTCAGAAACAACTATCTAAATTGTGCAACCAGCACTTAGGGAATAAAAAAAAAAAAACTAATCTATGTGACAACACTTATTGAAACTGAAAATTACTCTACCCTAAACTAACCAGCAATGAATAAATGCTAAACAAATCCATTTACTGGTTGGCTGAAGTAACTCCCTTTCCTCTTCAATTTGCAATTATTGACATGTTCATAGGCAACTAGGGAAAGAGACATGCTGGATATAACATCAACAAACAATTGTAACTCCTCCAGGAAATGATAGGCCAGTTCACTCACCTCTTCGTGGTGTGTGTGCACACTGCGGCTTAAGAGTGTATTGATCAATTGAACATGATATTTTTTTATTGCATCTCGAGCTGGGACCTCATGTTTGAGTGTCATCATGAATAATGAGTCTCTGATATCTTCCACCTTAGATAGATACCTGAGAGGGCATCCTCTTGAAAGAGAAAAATTAGAGTTGCTTTGGCTGGCTCCATTCTGATGAGTTATTTCTTCTACTCCTTTTTGCTGATTGAGATCAACTTCTTCAATTGTCTCACTTGTAAGGAGGAAAATCACCTCAGTTTCATCACCTTGCTTGTTGGGATGACTTGGCTCATGTGTTTCAAATTGAAACATAGCTGCCTCAACCTTTGGTTTCTGCGGCTCATGAATTTATAATTTAGGAGATACTGGTTTTGTATCAATCTCTGAGAAAAATAGCTCCAACTCATCCCAGAACATATCCTCTTCCAAGTCTTCCTCATTTTTTTGTATGGGGTGGATATTTTCAGCAGCATGATAAATCTCTTGAAGATCCAAAAGAACCTCCTGAACCTTTAACTGTTGAGGACGCAAAATTTGTGCACACTCATATCCTTCATTTTGTTGTCCAAAGCCTGATGATGGTGCTAGTTCAAGCATGTCATCCTCTCCAAAAAAACCAGGTAGTTCACTAAACAAAGAAGTTTCCATTTCCGGATTCTGTCCAACAAGACTGGTATTTGACATAAGGACCTTTTCAACAGTAGCTTGGTGTTGTGATTGACTTTCCTGAGCTTGAGTCAACAGAGCCTTTAACAATTCATCTTTTGCCTCCAACATGTCTTCATAGTGTTTCTTTTGCATCTCTAGATCTGCTCTAAGCTGAACCTCTTGTTTGTCCAATTCTTTGCAAAGAGTTTCAACCTGTTGTATCTTCTGAACCTCTTCACACTTCATAGCTGTAGAAAGTAGGACCCTTGCTAGCTCCTTGTGCTCTTCCAGTTCCTTCTCATGAAATTCCTCATGAGCTGCTAAATCTTTTTGAAAATTCTCCTTAAATTGCAGCTCTTGTCGCCTATATTGCTCCACCAAA